>JAULBZ010001385.1:0-22496 GCA_032360805.1 Neoturris breviconis | reverse complement strand
AAGAAGTTTTGAGATAACTCGGAAATTTTATTTCAATTAAAATTTCCGAGTTAAATAACTCGGGATTTTCTTTCCATCAAAATCCCCGAGTTAAATAACTTAAGACTTTTTGTCAAAGTTGAAATTCCGAATTATTCAAGGAAATAATTTAATGTAATTTGATACGGCATTATGCAGAAAAATCAAAAAAAGGTTGGGAACTTCTTAACACATGCAAATGGGGTTTAACCCTATTTAGGCCGCCCCTTTTAAACTTTTTTCCTTAACTTTTGAATGAATGAATGGCTTATGACTAAAACTTTTACGACTGTTCCTACAATTTATCTAGGATAATTTACCTAGGGATAATTTCCCCAAGAACCATATTTTTGACCGGTGGTAAAAATGTTTTTTTTAAATAAAAATCGTTCTTTCACCAAAATTATTTTTGCACCACATGTTTTCTCATGATGACGTCATCGTGAATAAAGACGTCGTCAAGTAAATTATTATGCTAAAATGTAAATTAAGCGTTGACTGGAAAGTTTGAACAATACAACATGGTTCTATCAACAGTTATTGAGGGAGAGGGAAACTTTGTGCACCCCCTGGCTATTCAGAGCTCCAAAAAGAGCGGTCTGAATAGGGAGAAGATTGTGACAAGTTGTATGCTTACTTTTCGAATATTTTAGATTTTATAAGCATTCAAAGTTTTGGGTACTGATATTGTACAATGGTGATGTTGGAAATTCTTCAAAATTTAAAAATATTTTGAGTTTAGATTTACATAAATCATGAAATTTAAACTCTTCACGAATTGACTTGAAATAAAACCTCGTTCCCAGGGCTTCTTCTCTCTTGTTGTTTAACGCTATACGTCAAGAGAGAAGAAGCCCTGTGAACGAGGTTGCATTTTTGGACCACTTTCATATTCAACAATAAAATAGAGGGTGATTTTCAAGCCTTAATTCCCCTATAAGAATCAAGCAAAACTACTGGGTACGATTGACTGAACAGTATACAAATTAAATCGTCTCTACTGGATACAAATCTATATGTTGGTGTGCGTTCATGTTGCACTATTATTTTGGACAATTTAAAATTCGTTATGTTTACAAGCCTGAATATAACTGCCGGACATCACCTGTGAAGGAGTTTTCAGGCTTGCATTATACTAACCACGTGATCATATACTATAATAAACATTTTAATATATACAGATCGTATAAGCAAAGGATAACCCAGTAGGCAAAAACTTGCTCAAAGTCACAGCAGTAAAGACGCTAAAACAACGTCGAACGATGTTGTTCTAGCGCCTTTACTGCTGACTTTGAACAAGTTTGTGCCCACTGGGAACTACCTAGTACAAGTTTCAACAAGCGATTTATCGTGTTCTCATCTACGCGCCTACCTAGGCTATGCTACCTAGGCTAAGCTTGACTTATGCTAGACAAACCGCTATCTTACCAAACTTGTTTTTAGGAATTCTTGGAAAATTTTGAAAACGAGGTTATAATTGTTTAAAACTCGTGAATAATAAGCAAGGCGTTCACCGTGATCATATAACGTTGATCCGACGTCATGCGACTGCAGGGGTATTTTCTACCATACAGAACGTTTTCACATTTGTATAATTCACATAAGTCTTCATTTATGTGTAATGTTCATATTAATTAAAATTTCTTTAAAAAATGCTTTTCACAAAAAAATATCTCTATCCTCTATATGCTCTCAAATTTATATGGCGATCCAATTAAGACTATTTCTTCCTTGTTCAATTTAGACGACATTTACTTGGATAAAGTTGAAATGAAAAGATAACAGACCGCGTTTGTTTGCGATCCAATTACTGTCATACATCATGCGATATGATAAAGTATAAATGAGCATACCAGATATAACCGAGTAACTGGAGCTTATAAGAATAAAAGAGAACATATCATCTGCGAAGAAGAGCAACCACTTCAAATCTTCTTGACAGACACTATATTCTTTTATTTCAAAAGTTTTATATTTCATGTCCAATATACCAGTGTCCGATTGGATCACGTGACATAGTATTGCATTGTTGTATAGTATTTAAACTAATTATTCGCGAAGCTACGATGACTGAATAACATAGAAACAGGTTACGTGTCCCAATGATGTCATATTCGTGCGTGTCTTTCTCTTAATGACAGTTTCCACAGTTTGGAGTACATTTACCATTCACTTTGCATTTGCATCCACCGCTTGTATCACCTTGACCCTAGCATGAAAAAATCACACAATTCAACAGAGGAAAATTTTATAATAAAAGAAACTTATAACAAGATAATGAATAATGTAACAATGAGATCGTATTACTACATATTTACCTTTCTGAATTGTGTATATTTCATAGATACTGTGAAGAACGATCCTTAGGTAAAAATTGACGTCGAGCGCCGTGTGACGTTAATTTCTACCAATGGAGTGTCTTCTTTTGGCTTTCGCGCAAAATTTGTCGCATAGTAGATCATCTCCAAATTATTTACAAAATCAGTTGTTCGAAATAAGAGCATATATTCGCTGCGGAGGAGGGATTTTTGAGCATTGCTCCAAACTTTGTAGCCTGAAGCAATGCTCAAAAATCACTCCTCCACAGTGATTATTTGCTCTTATTTCGAACACTGAGTTATTTTTTGATTGATTTAAAATCAGACAAATTTGACTAAATTGAATCTTAACGATTATGTCAACAATCTTCCCAGTAGGTAAAAACTTGTTCAAGGTCCGCTGTTCTAGCGTCTTTACTGCTGACTTTATGTTATGGTTACGATAATAAACCGTATTGTATGCGGATATTATCCGAACCATCAGTGTTTGAAATAAGAGCAAATAATTACTGTGGATAAGTGATTGTTGAGCAAAGGCTAGAAAGCCTGAAGCAATGATCAAAGAACACTCCTCCACAGTAATTATTTACACTTATTTCGAACACGGGCCATATAAGCTTGGTAGTCTTTTAAGTTATGCCCAATCATAGACTAGTACTTCTTTTACTTATTGTACATGTCGATATATTTTCCACAGAATTTGTTGTCCTCAGATAATTATTTTCACTCAATTTTCGTAAACTTTCAAATTTGCTTTTTATGAACTTGATTGTTACTTACACCATCGCTAAGAAAACATTTTTCGAGTAAAACGAAAAGACCCTGGTTTGAGACCATACACAAGACCCTAAAATTGTTATAATTGAGATAGGGTTCAATCTATGAAATAAGAGCAAATAATTACTGCGGAAGAGTGATGTTTGTGTATTGCTTCGGTCAAAAAGTCTGAAGCAATGCTGGAAAACCCCTCCTACACAGTAACTATTTGCTCTTATTTCGAACACTTTTTTTATTACGAAACCAATCAATTGAAATATACAGCACCCCTATTTTGAAATATAGGACATGACACCACAACAGGAGAAAGTTATTTCAGCGTTATTCAATTGAGCATGATATTCGCTCAGGTGCTGAAAATTCCAGTGACCAAAATAAGAGCAAAATCATTGTGGAAGAGGGATTTTTTATCATCGCTTTAGACGATAAAGCCAAAAGTTACTCTAAAAAAACCTCTCCTCCGCAGTGATTATTTGTTCTAATTTCGATTGTTGCAAATCTGTTGTATTCCAATCCCATCATAACAAAAAAAACTTACACCCGGTCCCCATCTTGGTCCCTTTGTAGCCCAACATATTTCAGTTAAACACATGGTACATCTCATCCAATCACAGCCGCTCTTCTTTTGTAAAATAATTTTACATTTCGGACAATTCATGGCATCACCACGCGTTATTAATTCCTAAAAATAATAGACAATAATTAAAATAAACGTTTCTTGCTATTCATGCCACCACGTGACATTTTATCAACATCTATAAGAAATCTTTGGTGTTGAGTAGACGTCTTAAATCCACTAGATGACCTGCACTTTTGGAGAGAACATTTCACACATCAACGCACACGAAGAATGATATTATGCCCAATGGATCAACACAAATACTGTGTGAGATTGCTTCCTTGGCTTCATGGCACTTTTTATTTTATAGTTTTTGTTTAAAATAATTATATTGAGAATTAACTTTAGTTATTTACTATAATTAGTTTGTACTCAAAGTCGTAACAAATAATCATCATGCTCAAAAATCACTCCTACACAGTGATTATTTGCTTTTATTTTGAACACTATGTGGATAGGGTTTTTGTATTCCAGATCAGGCCTTAAAATAACAGTCAGACACCACCTATAGATGAGTTTTTTTAGCCTTTACTCGAAGACACTCATTCGCAGGTAATATCCGACAGTTACTTTAAGGCTTGCAATCAATTTTGAAATTATTCACTCAGCACTATTCATAGTAGGTACTACAGCGCTTTTACAGCAGATACTACTGCATAATATTTTACTCCTGGGCAAAAAAGTAAAGAAATACTTGCCTCTAGCATTTGTTGTGTTTTCTTGGCAGCTTCATCATTTTCAGCTCGCGCTTTTAACTCATCCTGATACTGCTTACATGTCATTTTTGCATGGATTGCTTTACATGTCAAGCAATTCTGATTGTTACAGACTGGACAATCAAACATATTCACATCATCTGCATAAACGCACCATCCTTTACAGTTAGGAGAACGACAATGGAAACTGTTTTCAACTCGATGTTCTGCAGTAGCTAAACTACGGTCTAAAAATTTTGCAAAATCCTCTTTTGTCAGCAGCTAAAATAAATAACAAAGAAGTATATAACAATACTATTCTGTGGAAATCACCTCAAAATAATAGACTTATTCCCAAAAATAGGGAAACGAGGCGTTAGCTGTTCAGAGTAGAAACTTGTTGCAATGCAATAACTTCCTTTTTGTGCAGTGACTGCAATTTGTATAGCCAATGCCTCGTTTCCATGTATTTCTGAATAGGTCTATATGCTAGATGGTCAAAATAAGAGTAAATAAATATTGCGCTATGCTCAAATTTCCCTCCTCCATAGTTATTATTTGCTCTTATTTTAACCACTGGGTGTTACCTTGCAATGGATAGGTTCCTCATTGCGAAAGAAATTCACCTATTGTCAAAATTAGTGACACTTTTCTCTACAAATATCAAATTTGATATAATAACGTGACTCTTTTCTCTACAAATATCAATTTTATTTAAAGGTAATCACGTGTAGGGGTCAAGTGATGTTAGTGGAAAAATGTACAGAGTTGAGAATCTTGAAATTAACTCTGAGAGAGAGTGTTTAATTTCAAGTCTGACTTTAACACTCTCCTTTAGCAGATATTAAAGTGTACTTTAAAATTCTTATGCAGATTTATAAACAGTGGGCAAAAACGTGCGTTCGTCTTTAATGTGTATTTTGAACAAGTTTTTGCCTGCTAGATAAGTTTCATTATTGGAAATACGTTCTGTGGCCAAGAAGAATTGTACACCCTTCGTCTTGTTGAATACATAGTGAGCATTCTAAAGCTCCATCAGAACAGCATAATGAGACTCAACAAATCAACTAAATTAAATAAAGAAATGATGCAACTGTAGCATTGCTGACTCAGTACTTTGTAAAGAAACTACATACTCCTTCAATTTCTTGACCAGTAATAACTGCAGGGCATGGAAATCCTTCATTATAAGGACAGTGGACTTCTGGATCTTCAGATGCTTTGATAGTTTCAGCTAGGCAATCTCTACAAAATATGTAAGATGGGTCAAAATAAGCAATAAGCATAGTTATCAGTAGAGAAGAGAGTCAATGATCTAGTATTGATCTTCAGAGTGAACAAACTAAACAAGTGAACTATCGTTTTCTGTAGACATTTTCTAAGTTTCTCTCCACCCTGTGAAAAAATTAGTAAACAGCTTCAGATTATGTGTAGCTTATATAAATATATAGCGTGGAAGACTAATGAATATGGATCAATGCAGCTCTGAATACGCAAGCATCAAGATGACGGTCGGACATCACCTGTAAAGGAGTGTTTTTTGAGTACAGTTTACGTAGGATTTGTATGAGTCCATACCTGATAGTTATTTACACTGTGGGGACTACACCCAGTGGGCAAAAACTTGTTCAAAGTCCACAGTAAAGACACTAGAACAATGTCGAGCAACATTGTTCTAGTGTCTTCACTGCGCACTTTGAACAACAAGTTTCTTCTCACTGAGTATACTAAGTATAGCCTATAATGTACTCTAATCCTACTTGGGATTTAAATAGGGATGACTAAAGGCTGAAATACACAATCATTTTAAAATGATCATTCTTTTTTATCATTTAAAATGATGTGAACACCTGACTACACGAATCATTTAAAAATCTTCTTTTGTATGCTAAAATAAACTGTTAAACGAATTGGTGCCATAAATATTTGAGGAAAACAATAGAGTCTAGAATATTCTATTCAAAGTTCATCATTTTAAAATGATGAACATGTTTAAATGATCATTTGAAATGACCGGTACTTTTCTTCCTTTTTTCATGAAATACACAGTCATTTTTAAATGATCATTTAAAAATGATTATTTTAAAATGATTGTGTATTTCAGCCTTTATATGAGGAAAACTAACAATCAGAAAAATAAATATAATTTTTGATAAAAAGCTTGACGCGATAAATAGAAATGTCACAAATTCCAAACTGTAATATCTAGGGTTAGCAACTAGCTAATAGGATAATATTTTGTTGATCTAGAAATTTAATCAGCATTCTGAAATTTACTAAAAAAACTTGTGTCTGTTGGAATCTAAATCTACCAAATGTCCCACCTCCAGCCCATTGTGCGTTATGGTCATGGTATGATTATGGTATGGTCATGTATTGGGTTTGGTTATGGTTATGGTCTATAGTTATGGTTTATGTTTATGGTTGCGGTATACGGTGGTGGTTTATGATTTATTTGTGATTCATGGTTATGGTCTATGGTTACGATTTATGGTTGAGGTTTATGGTTGCAGTTTAGGATCTATGGTTATGGATATGGTTGTGGTTGATCATGGTATGGTTGTAATATGGTTATGGTCATAGTTATGGTTTTGGTATGGTTAATGTTTTTGTATGGTTAATGTTTATGGTATTGTTATGATATGGTTGTGGTATGGTTCTGTTATGATATGGTTGTGGTATGGTTCTGTTATGGTTATGGTATTGTTCAGATATGGTTGAGGTATGGTTATTGTATGGTTATGAATATATATGATATTATATGTTATAGGTTAATGGTGCGATTTAGGTTTATAGATTAATGGTATGGTTATGATATTTGGTCACCTGGCTGCCTGTGGCACCATAGGAAATTTAAAGGCATAATTGCAACCGTAAGTATGACACAGCATAAGAAAATAATGACAAAAAGTAAGTGGGAGACTCAAACAGAATATGCAGAGAGCCATTTTGAGGCTTTATTTCAGCAGCACATTGTGGATGGTCTATTTATGTCCATTTGAATCCATTGTTAGATTTAATGTTTAAATAGGTAGTTAAGTAATGGAAACATGTTGGAAAACATGAAGAATAATTGATAAAGGTCTGCACAAGCTATTAATTAAAGTGCTTTAAATCTCTCAAAATAAAGGTTTTTAGCCCAATAATGTTTGGATGGGTTATTGTTAGCCACTAAGGTGGTGGCAGCCCACTTGGATAGAAATAGAAAGATAGAAATATAAAGAAATGTATATTTGCGCAGAAATTTAATGTGAAGCTAGTAAATTTTTATAAGAAAATTATCGGAAATTTTGAATAGGATCTATTCCAAAAAAGTCTTTTCTTCAACAATAGTTTTTTTTGTTTATGCATTATAGTTTAAGTTGGGTATAATCCAACTAATCTCTCTAAAGCTCGCTAATTAGTGAAACAACAGGAATATTTTGAAATATTTTTTTTTAATATCAAATCAAAATTTAATACCAAATCAAATCTTTTGTTAAGAATCATTAAACACATACAATACGTTGACATCATGAAGACTATCATTACACAATCTTATGAAAACTCATTATATTTGTGAGAAAATCTTAGTTAGTGCATTAAAAAGCAACAAATCCGAAATGTGTCGGTGTTTTTACGAATAAATTTTCTAAATTCCTCTTGATCTCGCAAACGCAGCTCATTCAAAATGCCATTATAAGCACCACGTTGATATTAAGTCTGTAGTCTATTAATTTTTAACCCAAAACTTTTTCTTTGCTCTTGTTTTTTTCTCAAATCTCTTTCCTTCTGATATTGCTGCAACACCTAATGATATTACTAGGAAACCTAAATAATATTATTTTGAGATTATTTTGAATAAATACCTTTGTGTAACAGTTGCTTAAGATGTAATCTTTTTAGGGAAGAATGCAAAATAATGGATGATAGAAATTTAATATTTTCACCATTTCTCTCTCCCTGAAAAAGATATAATATAGTACCTGTCTTTTATTGCAGAGTAATAAATTCTTATGATAAACTACCTCTGGCCTTAAGGCGATTATAAAAATTAATTGTCAACTTAATTAATGCGGACATAAATTAACGCAGATATGAAAATACTGTATCACTTAAATAACGCAATAATAAAATGGACGCAAATTTTTCAAAATAATTCACCGTATTGTTTCTGCAAAAATATGCTTGAGTCTTCATGCGAACAAGATACAGTCAAACAGTAATCCATCATATAACTGATCTCATCTCAAGAAGAACTCCCAGATTGGTAACACATTTGTGATCAATGTAAACAACAGATTTAATGTCCTACGAGTAGAAAACCAAACAAACTGGCCAAATATAACATTCACCAACTTTGAGTCAGCTTGCAAAGAAAGAAGCCACTTCTGGCTATCTGAAACTAAAAGTCAAAAGACGAACTCCATGGGAAAAAGAAGAAATATGCAAGAAACACAAAGAACTGCACAAAGCCGCGGAAATCAAGAACTCAGCAGTATTAAGCAAAATTTCACCAATTTCAAAAAGGCCCAAACCGCACTCACCTACAGAAAAGAACAGATTGAATACCTGTGGAGAAAAATTGACACCAAAAACAATCTGCTGTTGTCTGGAAAGCTATAAACGAGATGAGTGTGAACAAATCCAAACTGAAAGAATCCAGTCAGAAAGAAAGAAAGAAAGACTGAAAGTCTGGCAGCAACATTTCCAATACCTGCTAGGAGAACCACCTATAATCAACAATGATATAATAGTTGTTCTAGCCATATTTTACGATAATAAGGTGAATTGAGGGTTTTATTACCTATCAGGAGAAAGGTTAGAACCGAAGATGGCCTCTGCCTTGAGAATGATTAAAAAAATAAATAACACCAATCATTCAGAACGAACTCAACATCAAGAAAGGCTCCTTCAATATGGATGAGCTGCATAAAGCTCTCAAAAACATACAAACAAGAACAACCTGGATAACATACTGGCTGAAGTTTTGAAGCTAGGAGGATTTGAAAAGATTTTAACTGGAACTGTGTGCTGCTGCTTTTTACCATCAGAAATCTATAGATAGATAGACGGACGGATGCTTGCTACCCTTTCCCAAACAAGATGATCTAGGATTCACAAGTCTTGAGGAAAATTTAAAACTGATTCTGATCAAACAGATCAACTTCAGGGCAAATTTTGACCATTAGATGTAGCCTAGGAGTAAAAGCAAAAAACTTTCCGCAGTCTTACTATTTATTTATTTTTTCAGAAGCATTCAATTCTATCTGTGGAGGAAAGTTTAAAGAAATATTGTTGGCATATGGAATCTTAAATGAAACAGTAGAGGCCATCATGATGCTATACAAAAACATCTGTGCTAAAGTTTGTTCACCTGGGACACAAACTTTTTGACATCATTGCTGGAGAAGTTCTACAAGGAGACACCTTGGCCACATAGCAGTAGATACACACAGTAAACTTGGGTTCACACTCACTCAGGAAAGTTAAGGCCAGTCCAAATTTTTCCTTTTTAGCGTACACAACTTGTGTTGCTTCAAAAATGATGATTTTAGCGTTAATACTTCGATTTCAAGTTACTTATAAGGGTAAAAGGTGTCAATGTTAATAAAATTAATTTTGTCCCATTTTATTAACTAAAAAATTCTTATTTCAATGACATCACAATGACGTCAGAAGTTGAAAAAATAATTTAGGGGCAATTGTTTAAATCTGGTCATACTATAGGGGAAATGTAAATAATATCGGGTAAACACTTTATCAAGATTTAATATATTTCTAACATTTGCATTTTTTGAAGGAAACAGTTACTTCTAGGTGAAAAAAGTATGCAAATTCCGTTTGAATTAGAATTGGTTAGAGAAATATATCGGCAGAGAAATCAAAAAGGAGAATTTCACTTGTTAGTTAATCAATGAATCAATGATCATAAATAAGTCTTTAAATATTAAAATATGACTGGTGGTCCACATATAACAAAGTCATCTCATAGAAGAGAAAACATTTGGCCAAGTGAGCGACTCAGTGTTGCCCTCAGGTACATAATAACAGAGAGATGCACAAATGAAGATAGATCAAGATTTCTTCTGTTTGCATTTTTAGACGCCGTTTTAAATCAAATGTTTGCGTAAAAAATATAATAATTTGATTGGTTGAAAAGAATGTGATCCCACTACATACTGATGGGACGATGGAAAAAGTTTAACTTAGTTCATCTTTGGTTGCAAAAGGAACAGTATGGGATTGCCATCCCACTGGACAGCAAAATAATGATCTGCGCATGCTCACGTGACCTATCTCGTTCTGATCCTGTTCAATATCTTGAAGTGGCTTTTACAGGCACACTGAATTCTAACTGTCTCACCAAATGTTATGTCACCTTGTTGGAATGATCTTGGAAAACTTTGAGAGTCAAAGCCATTTTATCCCCAAGCATTACTTTTAAATACACTGATATTTATTTAGACTCAGCACATGACAAATAATATTATTAGCTACTTACGATAAACATTGAATTTTTCGTTCCTCAAAATATGCTGTAAAAAATTACCGATTATAATTCTCTCTTTTTGGTCAGATATGGAAAGTATTGGTCAGGACAAAGACTGACAGATTTTCCTTTGTTGGTCAGATATAGAAAGTCTTACAGTTTAAATAACGTTTTTGGTTAAATGTGGAAGTCTGACAGATCAACTCTAGTTGGTCAAAAAAGCGTAACAAACTTTTCACCATCCACGCCAACAGACTACTAAAATTAATGGAAGAATGATAATCGATCTGCTTTGGCAATTGTGCCGTCAAATTACTCTCTGCTTGCAAGCAAATAGATAAATAAATTGTTGATTAAAAACTGTGGTAATAGAGCTGGTGTTGGGTGGCCTTTTTTTATTTTTGATTGATTTTGTCCAAGAAAGGTTAAAAATAGAGTGGTGATACAGGCAATATGAAGAACCAAAAAACGATAAAATTGTGAGTCAGATAATGTCAAGTGATGCGATTTAAAATATCTGCTGGGACTTTACCCTGCCGATAAGAAATATGATTTTGTTGATTTCATTCAATATGTTGATTTCTTTCATTCAAAATATTTACGTATGCATATGGATATTACCCGTGCATATAGCCTATATATTTTGATTATACATATAGGCTAAGCTTTTACATGTATATAGTGTATGCTTTTGGCCTATGTGTATTAGTTGAAAGAGGCAAACACGGGCATCATGATGATATAGAATTTTCTTTTGTTAGTAATGAACAAAGTGTTAGTTATTATGACGCTGGAGTTGATATTGATGCAGGAAATGCACTTGTTGAGGCTATTAAACCACTTGCTATTGCTACTACAAGATCAGGGTGTATGACTGAATTAGGAGGTTTTGGTGCATTGTTTGATTTGCAAGCTGCTGGATATAAAGACCCTATACTTGTATCAGGAACAGATGGTGTAGGAACAAAACTGCAGGTAAATGCAATATGTTTAGTCCATCTAAGAATTGAAGCCATAATGAACAATAATGATAGGCCACGATAAGCGGTAACTCTCGACTTAGATGGTAATATCAATATAATATATTATAAAAAATATGTGTTTAGCCTGGTATGGCATGGTAGGTAACATTACAAGACTGCTGGGCAATTTGTCTGTTTTCGTGGCAAAACTTGTTATGTATGTATTCTATGACGTCTAACATGAACAGAGAAAATATATACTTTTTAGCCGCCAAGTATAGTTTGGATGGGATATTTCTAAATCACTTTGTGGCATTGGTATCCCACTTTTCTTATTAGACCATGTTCCTATAGTACTACCATTTTTAAATGTGATACTAGCATTCGTGACAAAATCTTTTTGATTTGATTTACTCGGGTCCAAAATGCGTTTTTGGTCTATTCACTTGGGACCGAGTATCAGTGAAAAAAGCATTTTTCATAAGTGGAGAATTGGAAAATTTTCAAAGACTTCGTTTCTATGAAGATTGGACCACATTCACGCAAATATCATAACTAAATGAGGGAGAAGTGGAGACTTAATTTTTTTTTTGCCATTTTAATCTTTGATGAGATTTGGACCATGCATATTTACTTCTATTTCCATTTTGTATTTCGGCAAGTTTCTTCCTCAAATTTTGGAGATATAAAATAAATTAATAAAAAGAATTTTAAGAATTGAAGTCTCTATTTTGAATTTTGGGGAGGCTTCCTTCTTCAATTTTGAAATAAATATTAAGATTATAAAACATAGTTACTACTTTACTAATGGTGACACCATGAGTATGATTTATTATTACATTACTAATCAGTCCCAATGTGAATTATAAAATATAATTGAAAATAAAACAGACAAAGTTTTTTAATAAATGAATGGAATTTATTTAAAGAAAGCATTATTTTCTATTGCATTGTTCTGTTGTCTAGTGTTTCTTTACTTTTAAAATTTTGTAAGATCTTTTTAGCCCACCAAACAAAGTCTGGATGGTCTGTGGCTGTCACTTTGTATCGGTGGTATCGGCATCAGTCCAATTGACCGAAAAGGCGTGGTACCATCCTGAAATTTGGTTATGGTATTCTAGGCAATATTATGAACCTGCTGGCCAAATTTTAGCTCACCAAACAAAGTTTGGATAGGCTATTGCTATCACTTTTCAGCAACCGGGGCGGTCCGCTTTTCTTAAGACCTTTCGAAGTTCGGTACCAGCATACATGGCGATATTCTAGAAGGGCTCGTCAAAATCTTTTTTATTTTGTCTACTCGGTTCCTAGTTTGGGGCAAAAAAGGGTTCTAATTGAGTTTCGGGCCAATGGCAATGACCGAAAAGGTGTGGTACCGCCCTGAAATTTGGTTATGGAATTCTAGGCAATTAGGAGACCACTGGCCAATTTTTTTTGATTTTCTCTATTTTAATTTTTTCAAAAGTAGAGACTTATAAAATTTTCCAAAATTTGATTTACATCCAAAATGATCAATATATGATTTTTGTTGACTTAGAATATTTTTTAATTTTTTCACTGTTTTTAAGCATTTGACTAGAATCACATTTGGAAAATGTTTGAAAAATAACTTTTCTATGAACCTTTGGCCATAAATCTTTCAAGAATTGAAGTCTTTATTTTGATTTTGGAAAGCTTGCTTATTCAATTTTAAAATAACTATTAAAGGTTATAACCACTTAATTAATTGCTACTAAGAGTAAAAATTATTTTTAATATTATATCCACTCTCATATTTTGGTTTTATACCATTAATACTAACTCCTAATAGAGGAATAAAAGAATGTGTTTTTTAAATAAAAATGTAATCTTCTATTTCATTATTCTTTATTAATGAATTTTAATAACAGATGGTGACAGCCACCTTTTAGATATTTTAAGTGTTAACTTCTATATAAAAAAAACTACATTGTTAATAGAAACCAAGTAATTTAAGGATTGCGGAGCGTGGGTATACCACATTATTCGCAAGCAAAATTTTAAGACAGAGAGAGCTATTGAGAGGCTGGGTTGGGCTCTCAATAAAAAACAAAGTATAATCAAATAATATAATATGTGTTATAGATCTGTGTATTTCTTATGCACATAGATTTATATATGTATATACATATAAATACATATACATATGTACATACATACATATATACATATACAGGGTTTATACAGAATCAGGAAAATCAGAAAAATGGTGAAATTTTCATTCAAAATCAGGGAAAATCAGGGAATTTGTAAATCCAACCTGGCATTTTATTTTTCTGTAGCAACTGTATGAGTAATTCTGTCGCATTTAGTACAGCGAGCTTTTCAAGACTTTGGTCTTAACTCTAACAAAAACTCGGTATTAATAGGGTTAACCTCTACCAAAGGCCTTTTATATCAGGCAAATCAGAGAAATTTGTTGTAAATTAAGACCCAAAAATCAGGGATTTTTTTGTAAAATATCTGTATAAACCCTGATATACATAATATATATATATATATACATACATATACACAAGTTTTTTAAAAGTACACCTAATACTATAACATAGATATAATTTTTATTTGATGTTTACATAATGCTAGGATGTATGTTTGTATGCAAATTAGTAAAATAATGACAATACACACACAATTCAACAGAGAAAGATTTTTTTAATAATCAAGAAAATTTATTCTTCTGTTGCATTGTTCTATTCTCTAGTGCTTTTTTATTTTTTTAGTTTTAATAACATCAGCTAGTAAAAAACATCCTATATATAAAATGGATTTATTAATATTAATGTTAGCCACTCTAGGGTCGTAAAACGTTAATTACTATCATATAAATACATATATATTATAATATACATATAAATGTATCTATTTAAATTTTACATAATGCGTGTATGCAATTCATATCCACTGTGGAGGAGTGATTTGCATTGTTTCAGGCTATGATATGAAATTTCACTACTCTCCTCCACAGTGATTTGATATAATTTTACCTTGATAAAGCTGTTCCAATTTTTTATTTGACCTGAAACTTTATCAACTTAATAGGATATGAAATTCTAATGACATGTAACGTTTGGGTGTTTATCCTTGATATGAATTTTCACTACTCTTCCCTCCACAGTGAAGTGACATGAATTTTATTTTCATAAAGGTGTTCCAATTGTTTATTTGACCTGAAACGTTATTAATTTCCTTAATAAGGACACTACTTCACTATTCTCCTCCACACTGACCTGATTTTACTTTGAAAAAGACTTATTTCAAACAATGTATAATGTGTGTATGCAAATCATATTATGTGCTTAGGTTTAACTTTCAGTGAAAGTGAAATTATATAGAGAGACAATATTTTAACCATGACTTGGTATGGCATCAAGCAGCTGAAAACTAGAATAAAAAATATTCCATTCACATGATTTAAAGTTTTCAAAGAACTCTCATTTGTGTAATAAATTTCAAATTTTATCTCATTAAAATAATATTTTCTTAGATTGCGCATGAATGTTGTGATTATTCAAGTGTCGGAATTGATTTGGTTGCAATGTGTGTTAATGATATACTTGCGCAGGGTGCTGAACCACTCTACTTTCTTGATTATTATGCTTGTGGAAAGCTTGATACAAATGCTGCAAAGCAAATGATTACTGGTATTGCTGAAGGATGTGTACTCTCCGGATGTGCTCTGCTTGGTGGTAAGTGTAATTCATAATAAGTAGCCATAAATCATTTTGCTGTGACAACATTACATGTTTTATCATATTCGTTATTAATGTGAGTATTACGATGATTATGTACTTGCTCCTTTACTGCTCTACTTGAAATGAAGAATGTCCATATTTCATTATTCAATATTGTGCCTTGACGAACTTCTTTTTAGGAGTTATTTTTTATTAAAATATGCAGTTCTTATGATCTTGTGTTTCGGTTGTGCTCTGTAACGTTATTTGACGGGTGCCCAAAGTGACACTTGTCTTTAGTTTTTTACTGGGTGTATCCTCTGTCCATCTGCAACAATGTTTTTGAGTCTTCGAACACAGATGTTGAAATGCATTTCACTCAAGCTAGTTAGTCAATGGAGTGGAAGAATGTAGTTAAGCCTACACACAACTGTTACTTGCATATGAATTTTTTTTAGCATATGCAAAGGTGTGTGTAAGTGGAGGACATAAAAAGTGTGTATAGTTGTGATACATTAGCCTGCATTTATATCTCTAAACCTTTGTGCTAATCCGAGAACAGGAAACCAGTTTTATTAGACCAGATATGCACCAATCTTGAAGCTAGTAGATGTATTGTGAGTACTTTCAAGATGTAGAACTAAAGGATTAGTGTATAATTGGGTGCGCATTAACCACTGCATTGGGCGCTTTGTTCTTTTCAATAAGAAACACGTATACATTTATATAAATCTCGATTCCAGTGCTTCATCTCTCTCTTAACATCTAAAGGTTGATTTCCATTAAGTGGGATCGCCCGTCTGACATTCCATTGGTAGGTGACATCAATTTCTACCAATAGATTGAATGACATCTTTTGGTCTTCACATGGGAGATTCCACTTATTGAAATTACGATTTATTTCCAATTAGCGGAATTGCCCATGCGCGAAAGCTAAATTCTAATGCTAGTGGAATGACTTTTTTTTTGCCAATCTGTCCACTTTAATAGAAATTGTTCTTCAATTGGTGAGAGTTTCGTGATCGAACGATCATTCTCATTATTTGAGAGAGAAAAACACTGTCATCAAGGTTGAATTAAGGCTAATATTTTTCCAACTGAAATATTTGCTTTAAATTAAATAGGTTAGGTATTGCAGACTCAATATTTTGTTTGGCTGCCAGTCAAAGGAAATTGCATCACGATATTGGTCTTTACACTGTAGTTTGCACTCATTTTAAAGCTGAAATGTTCTTATTACTTCTCAGGTGAAACTGCTGAAATGCCTGGAATGTATGAAAATGGCATATGTGATGTTGCTGGGTTTGCTGTGGGAGCAGTGGATCGAATGAATGTTCTTCCAAATTTTGCAGATATTAAACCTGGTGATACAGTCATTGGGTTAGCATCTTCTGGTGTGCATAGTAATGGCTTCAGTTTAGTACGAAAGATTGTTGCGATTTCTGGGTTGCGTTACTCTGATAGATGTCCTTATATGAAATCAGATGTTTCTCTAGGACAGGCATTGCTGGTACCTACTAAAATATATGTTAAGTCAGTTTTACCATTAATTAAAGATAGATGTATCAAAGCATTTGCTCATATCACTGGTAAGTTATCTTTATTTGTATCTAATGATTTATAAGAACAAATACGCACTCCTCCACAGTGGTTATTTGTCCTTGCTGGAGCACTGGAAATTTATAGCACACTACTGTTCGATATAAGAGTAAATAAGGAAGGATGTTTTGAGCATAGCTTTAGGCTTCGTAGCCCAAATCTATGTTCAAAAATCACTCCTCTACAGCGATTATTTACTCTTATTTCAACCACTACAGTATGTATAGTATTACTCACTTATTCTGGTTCTGCTCATGCATGGATTGTAACCTTTGAAAAATCAGAAAATTGTTATTCTTACCATCTATGGAATAATTTATCTTCAATCCCTGAATCCAGTTTATTTATTATTGCAAAAGTTTGAAATAGTGTAAAAAATTGTTGAAATTGAAATTAGGTTTGGAAGGAATAAATGTTAAAAACTTTAGTGCTTGAATTAATAGATAATCACTGTGGAAAAGTGTTTCTTGAGCATAGCTTCAGCCAATAAACTCTGAAGCTTGTTCTAAAATAACTCTTTCACAGAGATTCTCATATCGAGCAGTATGGTTCAGTACTCTCCTTTACAAATATTATTGCAGGTGGAGGACTTCTTGAAAATATACCACGTATTTTACCACCTAATGTGAATTGTATAATTGATGCACATTCATGGCAAATATCATCAGTATTTGCATGGTTAGCTCATGTAGGTAATGTAGAACACGATGAAATGTTACGGACATTTAATTGTGGCCTTGGTGGTATTATTATTGTTGAAAGCAATGCTACTGAAGAAGTATTAGCTCGATTATCAGATGCTGGCGAGAAAGCATACTCTATTGGAATACTTAGCCATGCTGTTGATGATAAACCCAAGGTTGACATCAAAGGTTTGTTTCATTTTTGTAATGTGATACATAATATTTCATGTTTTTATAATGCTACCATTTTAAATTTAGCAGCATTCAATTCAGTATTGTAGTTTTCGCCACTTGCTTTGTGTATTTGTGTCCCTTTATTTGAAGATCGTAGATTATAAATGCTTGAATACCTCAGTTGATCTGATTGTTATAGATAGGGCTATGCATACGTACAATCATGGAACTATATGTGTCTCATGTTAACCAGACCTTGAAATAAGTTCTAATACGTAATAGCAATGTTTAGTTATGATTAATGTCTGGCTTTATTATGTATGGGATTTATTTATATTCCCTGCTTTCTGTATACAATCAATGATTATAGATTGCCCTCTTTGGCATGTGATTAGTGGCGTTCGATTATTTGTCCTGGGGTTAGTGGTGGTCAATCATTTGCCAGTGGCGAGCAAAGTTTTTCCATTGTGGACAATATCTAAATTGTATAGGGAACAGTTTGAAATTAGACGCTAAGAATGCGGAGGAACATGAGAATGGAGAAAAGTACTATAATTTATTTCTCTATGTGTATAATAAGGTGGTATAAATTGCTAGAATTAGCGCTACAAGTAAGTTCTTATAATTACACATCTAATTAAGTTTTGTACAAAACAGTGATTGGGGTAACAGTAAATAATCACTGTGGGATTTTTGAGCTTCAATTTAATTATTTGCTCTTATTTCAATTGCTGCGCAAAAAGGAAGTTATTGCATTGTAACAAGTTCTGTTTTGAGCAACGAACGCCTCGTTAGCCCACCAAACAAAGTTTGGATATACCATGTTCCCATATGGCTAACATTCGTGGTGATATTCTAGAAGGGTTCGCTAAAAATAAACTAAATTAGTAACATAAAGCAATACACAATTCAATCGAGCAAGATATTTTTAATAAAAAAAATATATTTAAAAATATAATGCCTCTTAAATCAAATTAGTAATATTTTGATAACAATGCGCAATTCCACAGAGGAAGATTTTATAATAAAAGGATCTTAAAAAAATATAATGAATAATAAAGAAAATATATTCTTCTGTTATATCGTTAAATTGTTCTATTCTCTAGTGCTTTGTACCATCATCTAGTAAAAACCATGGATTTATTAAACTTTACAGTAATAAGGCTAGCAAACACCATCCTATGTATAATACTATAACATATGTGCATTCTCTATTTTTTATTTGGTGTGTACATAATGCTATGATGTATATACAATGTATATGCAATTCATAGCCACTGTGGATGAGTGACTTTTGATCATTGCTTTAGGCTATGATTTCACTACTCACCACAGTGATTTGATATATTTTATCTTGATCATGGTGTTCCAATTGTTTATTTGAACTGAAACTTTATCAACTTAATAAGGACATGAAATCTTAATTCCATATAAAATTTGGGTGTTTATCCTTGATATGAAACTTCACTACTCTCCTCCACAGTGACTTGTCATAATTTTACCTTGATAAAAATGTTCCAATTGTTTATTGAAACTTCATCAACTTAATAAGGACATGAAATCCTAATGCCATGTAAACTTTGTGTGTTTTTCCTTGATATGGAATCTCACTGCTCCTTTCCACAGTGACCTGACATAATGAAGATACATCAATGTGTGTTATTACATCAAAAGTGATAGCACTGCTCAAAGTCAGTTAGAAATGCATCATCTCAGGAAGTGCAATATTACGTGTGGCTGTAGTGAAATCTTTATACCCTTGAGAATGATAAATCAACTTAATCAATTATCCTGGTTTTCACTGACTGTATAGCAATATTTGTGCGAATAAGATAAGAAGTGAGCGAAATTCGCAGTAAAACTCATCTGTATTTTTTATGTAGAAACTGCACGCTGAATATGTGTAAAACGACTGGATTGATCAGACACATATCTTATTGATTGTTCTTAAAAACAAAAGCCAATTGAATAGAGAAAAGAGTGTTGTAAATCTTTTTATTTCCTACAGTATATCTACGATATATGATATAAACATCTTAATCACTTGGAATTAAGTTTAATCTATAATATTTAAAATAAAATAAGTTTTGTTAAAACATTATGACTATGTGGCAAGACATTGTAAATCTTTGAAGAGAAACTGTTCAATATACTTTCGTATATTTGCCAAACATCTTTCACTAGCAATGATGTTATCAGGGTAAAGATTTTAAAGAGTTTCTGCTGTATCATAATGAATTTGTGACATGTAATTGGGAAGAAAGTTGTTAGGAAATTTTGTTAGTCACAGTTTGTTCTTTGACATCATCATTCCAAAATATGAATCATGCTATTTTGCAAGCATGCTATGGATGCATTTAAAGTAATCTATTGCATTAAAGTATGGATATCTGTATGTGTGTTTGAGTTAATTTGTCAGTGCTTATAGTAAGAACAAATAATCACTGTGGAGGAGGGATTATTTAGCGCCATAAAGGCTAATTACTAGCAGTAGTTTACACTTATGTGCCCACAGCTCTTTAAGGTCGTTTCCTGTTGTAGTAACTTTCTACAGTGATTGCTGGTGAGGGTGAGGAAATTCAAATGGCATGAAAGCTGACAAAGTAGGGTCTGTTCAACTTAGACATTAATATCAGACAGTTACATCATACTGATGCCTTTAGGGCTGTCAATTTCATTCAAATCTAGATTGTTTGCTATAGTGTTTGTTAGTTGAAATTTTACTAAAAATGCAAAACGAATGGTGTAAATTGTTTGCTGGGCATCTTTCATTTTTTTCACGGATGTGATTTTCTTTTCGATCCTGGTAAAAAATATTTCAGGGAATAATCTAGAATCTGATGGCAGCATCCAGTGGTGACCAAAAGGGCAATTCTAAATCTAAATTCTAATTCTAAATCATTCTATTCTAAATCATAATCATCGAATACACTGGTTGGAAGTAACGTTACCTACAAAGTAGTTAAACAATCTGAATTGTTATAGGGTCCGTTTTGGGCCTGATTTCTACTTAGGTGATATTATAGAGAACTGAAACATGTTAAAACTATTATACAAACAATGTAGCAATTTAGAGTTTCGCGATGATTGATGCATACCGCTGCATGCCGCAACATAAGCATATTGTGCCTTAGCCTAGACTTCCATTACTCACTTTATCTTTTAGAAAGGAAACATTGTGCTTGTGCTTGAATTAGTTTATCCATTTTATTGAAGTTCCCTCTCTCTTCATGACTATACAGGTTTATCATTTAGCACTGATTTATTCAACTTCGGAGACAAAGCTTATGTTTTAGCATTTTGTAAGGAATTCATTCAGGGATAAGCAAGTAAATGTGCTGAAGTAGGGAAGACGGTTGGTTCTCTTACATCAGACATAGTTTAGCCTTGCAAAGGTTGCATTTGTGGAGAGAGAGAAAGAAATACAGAAGTGGGGAAGATATGTTTTTTTACAATAGAGAATATCTGCAGCAGATAAACACTGAAGTTTTCCAATTATTTTGCTTTGTCAGATTTCTGGTGTAAACAAATGTGACGTTCCATGAGAAAAGGGACCAGAGTGATTTTTTAATGCACTAAAAATGACCTCGTTTTTACTAAAAAGGTTTATGGCGTTTTTGAAGGGAAATGGAAGTATGTTTTATAAAACGATATAGCGTTTTTCGTAAAAACAGAGACCAATGGAGGCATGCTTTGTAAAACGTTGTTATAAATGGGAGCAAGTTTTACAAAAACGGTTAATGTTTTCTATAACGATAACATGTATGTATAGATGGATGAATACTACTGTCTTTGTACATACCTGTGTTTCATTGTTCCATAGAGACAGATCATACTACAAAATATACATCTGCAAAGAGCTTTCATCTTCATTGCATCTTTTCGTAGCTTGCTGCAAGCACTTCAACGAAGTCTCACTCACTCATAAAGGCCATTACTGTTCATTCGTAAGCCAAGTGATTTCGATCAAGCGAAACCTCCTTTCTCGTTTTTTTTTTTCATTCTTTGCTTTGTACAAAGGTTTGCCAGTCCTGTATACATACACCATCTACATATTTTGGCTAACGTTTTAACCGATTATAATTGAACTGACTTTAGCCAATTTGTATTTTGTCTCACTGGGCTTTGATACATTTGTTTACATAGATTTTTATATTGATAAAAAGAGAAATCAGAGAAAATATACGTCTATGAGATTGGAATAAATAATTAGCTACATTTATTTACATGTATTGAGGGTTGGTGATAGGAATATATCATTGCTACACCTGGTTATTGTTTCCCAATGGAAACTACTGTAATTTGTTAAAATATCAAATTGTTGAGCCTGTTGTTTTATTGCTATATTGTATTCCAATTGTATGTTATAATATTCTTATAATATTCTTATTATTAATATTCTTTTTGGCTTAATTTTAGGCAAATTTGACCAAATTTTAAAAGTGCTTCGTTTTTGATGAAAATTGGTACGTTACCAAATTTGATGG
>JAULBZ010001384.1:0-22497 GCA_032360805.1 Neoturris breviconis | reverse complement strand
CTTGCGTCTTACTGCGGACTTTGAACAAGTTTTTGCCCACTGGGTTAAGCGCCAAAAAAGTTGGTAATTTACGGCATGACGATGAAGCAACAGATCACTTCCCAGTGGGAAAAAACCTGTTCACAGTCCGCAGTAAAGACGCTAGAACCACGTTTTCCACGTTGTTCTAGCGTCTTTACTGCAGACTTTGAACAGGTTTTTTACTCACTGGATTATTTCGACATGTGTGAATTTGGTAATTCTGAAGTGGAATGCTTACTCAAATAAACATGTCTACCCAAAAATTGCTCAAAGTCCGCAGTAAAGACACTAACTAGAACAACGTTGTTCGACGTTGTTCTAGCGTCTTTACGGCGGACTTCGAACAAGTTATTGCCCATTGGATATGGAACTGTCATCCTGTATATATATATTACTAACCCCAACCCCCAAAGCTTTGTATAATAATAAATAATCACTGTGGAGGAGTGATTTTGAGCGTCGCTACGCGTGACAAAGATACAGTGATTATGTTCTTATTTTGGAATTGCTAAATAAATGTGTGAGTTTTTTATTTCAGGCTGGTCTATTGATATATCAGAAACTACTTCGAGATGAACAGTGATACGTGGATTTTTGCGTGGATGAATTTTTGCGATTGTCAAAATATTTGCATTTCGAGTAGACTAATTTTCGTGACTTAAAAATCTAAACAATGAAATAATAGAGATTTGCTAAAATGTAGGTTTCTCCTGCTAACGGACTGGTCTGGCTTTCTCAATTCTGTTATACCTGAACTTTCTATAAAGTAGACATCTGTATAAGGCTGACTTTCTATTTTGTACGAATGGTGTCCGCTTTATGCGCTTTATAGAGATTTCACTGTATATAATGGTCGATTTCCACGATGTGTGATGTCGATCTCTACCAATGAAATGTCTTCTTTTGGCTAACGCGCGGAATTTTTCCGCCTAATGGAAATCAACTTTAAATTAAGTAAGTTAGCCAACCGCTCGAAGGCTCCTAAAGTATTCAACCAAAAGGTAGAGCTGGAGCACCACTCCATGCTCAGATCAAGTTTGTCTCTAACTTCAGCAAGAGAGGATGAGTTAACCGTGGAAATTGAAGCCGGGGTGCTCCGATGGCGCTGGAATGTATTAATTATTAAGTACACTACCCAGTAGACAAAAACGTGTTCAAAGTCAGCAGTAAAGACAAGTCGAACGACGTTGTTCTAGTGTCTTTACTGCGGAATTTGAACAAGTTTTTACCCGCTGAGTATGGATGAAGATGCTTCAGGGAGGCTTAGTTATTAATGATGAGTTGCTATATTTATTAGCATTATAAAAATTGTGATAAGCAATACATGTTTTTGCCGTATACTCAGTGGGTAAAA
Organism: Neoturris breviconis; assembly: GCA_032360805.1. NCBI lineage: Eukaryota > Metazoa > Cnidaria > Hydrozoa > Anthoathecata > Pandeidae > Neoturris > Neoturris breviconis. The sequence continues at coordinate 21,122 of JAULBZ010001384.1, read as the reverse complement.
AGTATTTTGCCCATCGGGTATATGTCAATTCTCATGATACCTCATCACTACATAATTATATGTTTCATTACACTCGTGCTTTTATAAGAGAAGAGTTGCAGAATTTGTCAACATAACTATAGTGAGTTTTCGTATTATTTATTCTTCTGTCTTTTGAACAGAGCATAACGTTAGCCATGCTTATGCACAGATACAAGTTTAGCCATATTTACGCGTAGATTTCCGAGCTCATCCCCACGCCTTTTGATTTCAGGCCAGATAATTTATTTAAAAACGTCAAAAGGCGCTGGGGAGGAGCTTGCCCGATTTATTCACGCAATAACCTAATTTCACTCCCCACCACCATCGAGGTAGGCAGAGCACTTCCAGTAGGCAAAAACTTATTCCAGGTCCGCAGAAAACATGCTAGAACAACGTCTTTCGAATTACTACCAAAATGCTCTCATACATTTACCCTTCTCTGCTGTAAGGCGAAACTTTTTTAAATAAAGCAAGATGGAGGGTGAAATTTGTCTAAGCTTCACGTTATTAGTTATGGTCTCCCATCAACAGTATCAAAGTTTCTATAGATTTATTTTATATACTTTTCTAATAGTTGTACAATTACTGTTGATAAATAAAATTATCGTATCTTATCTTATCTTAGTGCCGGTAAGAAAAAAACCCTTATTAGGGTCACAATGATCTATTATTTGCGCGTATCTCTATATGCATGATTGTGTTCTGTAGTAAAAAAATGTGGTATAACCGCTTCTTGTATCATGTATCTCCTCCATTGCTTGAGATACTATATTCTGCCCACGTTAAGCGTAGGCAAAAAGTCACCAAGTTTCAATTCACTAGAATTAATCAACAAAAAAAATATTAAAAAATAACGTAGGCAGTCAGTCCTATTAGTTCTCAGTAAACAATGATTGATCTTAAAGTAGACATAGATCCTATCTGCACTAAACCAAGATAATAAAATCGTAGGTTTGGTAGTAGTATGGAAGCCCAAAGGACATGTCGTGTCGCCGACAAAATTTGATTAAAGTTTCGTTCATTCATTCGATAGTCAGATTAGAAAACTTCTTTATCGTGATTATCTAGGGGACAAATTAATGAATCAACAAGCTTGCATTTGATTGGTTTCTTTGAACTGAAGAAACCAATCAAATGCAAGCTCGTTGAATTGACCTTCATCGTAGATTAATTTATCTCAAATTTATTGATTTTGGTTTTTCTTAAAGACACTAAAAAGTACAATCTTGGACATTTAATAACGGACATTTTACTTTATCGAGTAATACCCAGGCTTTTAGAACAAATTCGGATTTTCGCGCCATTCGTCTTGCTAATCAAAATTATAGACTTTTTCTCTAAGTTGAAATTTCGAATTTTCGCAAAATTTCACTTTCTCATGGTCCCAAATGCATTAAATGTAGCAAATATATTTTGTATTCCTGGTTGTTACTTACACTGGATGTAACCTCTGGTCAATGCTACATCCAAGGAAGTTGGACTTATTGAACTTCCTTGGCTTGACAAAACAGTTCTTTATGAAATGAAAGATGTTTCAATTCCAGTGGATTTAAAATAGATAAACCAGACCTATATGAACACGAAATTGTGATGTTACGATTTACGAATATGACGTCATAACCCGAGCTAACTAACTTTTCGTAGCTATCTCGGTAAGTTAAATGTTAATACAATTTTCTAGTTCAGTTCTAGTTCTAATTCAGAAATTTTGATCGAAATGAAATTAATCGAAATAAAATTTCCTAGTTTATACCTCAAAAGTTCCGAATATCCGATAACTACGAAGGAAATGAAGTTTGCGATCATAGTATCAAAAACGTTGAATATGCTGGGAAAGGTTGATTCAAATGATTTCAAATCCTGGTGATTTTTTTTTAAAATCCAGTTTCAAAAATACATTTGGGCCAATTTTAAACCCAAAACATAATTTCTTTTGTTTTGTTGAAAATTTACTTCCGACTTAACCTGAGCATGCTGATTTCGAATAGTGGGTGTGATTTTTCGAATTCTTGACTGATAATTAAAAAAACAAACTGCATCTGACTCAGGTTGAGGGTCATTTCACAAGAAAGTAACTCGGGTGTTGACTGAACGTAGAACGAGTGTGGTCTCATTGGCAAATTATTCGACGGATGATATTCTCAGAATAAAAAAACATTACGCGAAAAATTCCGAACTAGAAAAATCACCTCCAGATTCGAAATGATATTTGAATCAACCTTCCCCACAGAAACATATTTTTAATAAATTTGACAATTTGATCAGAAGTTTTCTTTCCGTGTGCAACAGTTCATATGTATACGAAACTAATAAAATTTACTTTTTGGTGTCGTGTTGTTGGCAATTTGATGCATGTCCCCAATTGATCTTCCATAGTTTCAATAAGGTCGGCGTAACGCATTTTTAAACCAATATAAAATCGTAGGCGTACTGAGGTAAACCAAGACAAAGTTGTTGGCGTTGTATTTTAAGACGAGACAATCTGTTTATATCATCAGTATTTCTCACATTACAATTAAACCACTATATATACATCCAATACAAAATACGTGAGAGAAACCGCAATAAGGAAACGAAATCACTTATAAACAAGTGTTATTGGGAATTGCCTAAAGTACAAAAAAATTTCGGCCGTTTTTATTTGTAACATAAATTTTTTGCGGCAAATTTGAACTTTTGTACCAAAATTAATGTCCAAACTTTTTTGTAATTAATGTATCAGTGCAGTGGCCGAAACAAGCAACTAACCACTGCAGAGGATGTGGGTTTGAGCAAAAATCTCTCCTCCAAAGTGATTATTTACTCTTATATCGACTACTGCAGAGATGCTATCTTAACTGCAATGCAACTATTGATATTGTTGCAAGCCTCAATATATATATATACGGTCGAACAGTTTTCAGCTTCGAACCGTTATATTGAGGCTTGCATGGTCATCGAACAAAACCGAAAGAAAAACCTCAAAAGAACCTTCATTTGATTGGTTACTAAAGAGCACCAATCAGAACGCAATTACGTTGACATAACACTCCAAAACCAACTTTTTTGTTAGGTGCATTTACAGAACAACTCAATACACTCAATGATCCTAATCCTTAAAATGAATGCGCTGTACCATGGTTAATAGGGTTAAATTGGTATAGACTAGTTATTCAGCAGCATAAAATACTGAATAGTTTTTTTATATAAAACTGAATGGTCTATTATCATATGTATATTAACTATATATATACAACCCATATGAGATTAACTGTAGTATGCTTACTTTACTCTTCATTTTACGGAATGACAGAGTAACGTCAAAACGCAACCTAGACAACGCAACCTAGACTACAAGTCCGAATATAATTACCGGATATCACCTGTGGTGGAGTGTTTTTTTTAGTATATGTCAGGCAGTTATACTCAGTCTTGGACTAACAAGTGACGATGATCAAAATAAGAACAAGTAAAAACTGTAAAGGAGTGACCTTTCAGTATAACTTCAGGCTTTATAGCCAATAAGTATTACTCTCCTTCGCAATGCTTTATTTGCTCTTATTAGGAGCAAAATATAACCTAGAATATCTGTTAAAATGATAAATATTAAACGAGTATCAAAATGTGTTATGTACAATATTTACAAAAAAATATAAGGTCTTATCTTGGAAACAATTAATATGAAATAATATTAGCAAGACTGATTTGGTATCACTATGGAAGAGTAATTTTTTTCAATTTTTGACCAGTGAGACATCACCTCTGGAGGAGAGTTTTTAATTAGTTTTCAAAACTGTGAAAACCGTACTAAAAACAATCCTACACAGGTGATGCTTGACCGTCATATCAAGGCTTGAGTTGACTACATGAAAATAATGAAATTACCAGTATGACAAACACAGCTACTTTTCCTATAAGACCTTATGTATATATATACAGTATGTATAAACATGGATTTCCACCTTGCCTGAATTGAACAAGGATCATATCTAGGAGCATAATGCAAATTGATATGATCCTTGCCAACGCAACATGCATACAATTTTAGTAAGTGGAAATCCGTCTGCGGAAGAAGGATTTTTAAGCATTGCTTCAGGCTTTCTAACCTTAAATCTGAAGCAATGCTCAAAAATCAGTAATCGTACACTGAATAACACTATCAAGTCTCTTGCAAATGATTTGTTTTTGCTATAAGAATAATTTGATAAAGTTCAGGCCTGAATGTAACTGCCAGACATCACCTGTGGAGGAGTGTTTCTTGAGTATAGTGTTCTGCTTAAAAGCTGAACAGTATGCTCAAAAAGCACTACTCCACAGGTGATGTCCGGCAGTTATATTCAGGCTTGGACAATACGGTATGCAACAATTCCTTTGTATTTCTCTACTTTATCGAGTTCAGCCATGTGGCAGTTAGACTTAAATAGTTTTTGCCAAGTTAATGATATACAAAACTACTGTTTCTTCATATCAACTCAATATAAAATTTTACACTTCAACTTTCGTTGGAGATTTTCTCTGACCACTCGGAACCAAATACACATTTCCGTCAGATGTATATTGTAATGAATAGTCCGATGACGAGTAGGGACTCCCATTTGAATCACGTAAATGTTCAAATATGTATGCATTCAACCATTCGGTTTTGTCTCGCATTTGCTTTGTTTCATCAATCAGTCTTTGTCGCTCTTCGAGTAGAGCATCTGTTTGTTGTTCTAATGTCCCAACACCAAAATCCAAGTTGTCAATGATATCCATTTTTCGTTTGCGACAAGATCTGGCAGCTAGCTTATTTTTCCCCTTTCGTCGAATGTCTTTGGCAACATGCTGTTTAATTTCATCAAGGTTGCTAATAACGTCATTGAACGTTTCCACAGGCATAGTAACCAGTTCATCTGAAGTATATTGAAAGTCAGACCAAATCAAGGCATGCTTTCTTTTTTGTTGCTTTGGCTTAGTAAATCGACTAGATGGAGCAAATGTTCTGCTGTATGATGGCGATGACAATCCATTTGGCTGTTGGTTCAATTTCATAAGATCAGTAATTGAATATGGTACCTGTGATTTCTTTGGCAACAATTTCTCAATACTGCTTTGAAGCCCAGGTTTCTGATAATCATGGTCATGATGATAGTGCTCATTGAGCGGGAATTCTTTTTTAATTGAAGCCAGCGGTAAAACTAAGATAAAAACATACAATTTCCATATACATACAAGAATATCACAACATTTAATTACGGCAAGCACATGATCCATGATAGAGTCATGGCAATAAGGAAACTTCTCTACAAAATTAAATTAGAAATGGCACATTGGACACAATAAAATAGCTATTTTATCCTTGGGTCAGTTTCCTCCATTTTCTTGAAAAAATGTAGTTGTTGTGGTATATCAGGTACATAAATATGACTTATGCAAATGACTTGTATATTTTTTAAAAACACAATAAAACACCATCTAAAAAGGCAATTGCAAACAAAAATAAATATTTATTTACACATCTTTAAAATATATTAAACGTGTGTTTTGGATACCTTATACTCAACACACCAGTTTAAACTTTGAAAGACTTTGTACGATGTTGTTACGTTCCAAAGTGTATATTAATAACTGACATTGCTTTTGAGGGCCAAATGTTTGAAAATCAAAAGGTCCTCCAAAAAGCACATTATACCCCGAAGCTATGTATATATACATGCTTAAAAATATCTCTTATTTGAACCATTTGACATAGTGAAGAAATTTGAAAGACTATCCTCACTGTGCAAAAACTTATTCAAAGTCCACAGTAAAGATGTTAGAACTATGTTTTCAAGGTTGTTCTAGCATCTTTACTACAGACTTTGAACAAATTTTTGCCCACTGGGTCGTAAAACAAAGGATTAGTAAATATGGAACAGGTCAACATAATAAACTAAAAGCCATTGTGTGTTAGAGTTCATATTTCCTTACAGGTATACTAAATTTGCAGGTATATAATTATTTAATTTTTGACTGTTTGAATTTTCAAAATTCCTTTGAAATTGAAAACTTTTTCTTTTTTAATTTTCCTAAATTTGACACCCAAGTGCTTACATATGTTTGCTTTAAGGCGGATTTCCTCAAGACAATTCACCGGGGGGAATATTGGCATATGTAGCTTGGTCTGTTTTGTAGAAATTATTTCTACTTTTTCATGGCAAAATATTTCGCCATATAATATAACTAATGAAAACGAATTAAATTTTTAATATTTTAATGCAGAGAATTAAAAATTTAGCTGCAAAATATTTCGCCTCGGCAACTCCTGACTCATTTTTGTACCCACGGTTAAAAACAGCAGCTAAATGCATTTAGGGTCAAAACAGTATACAGAATATACTTACGAGAAGCTCCAGAACCAATTTTAGATTTTTTAGAAAGCGATGCCACAAGTGCTTGATCAATATCTTCATCATCTGCAGGCACATTATCGAATGTAGATGGGTCAAAATCATCCAATTCCAATAAGGTATCTGATATGAACTTATCTCCTCCTGACGAATTGGTGAATTGCATATTGAATGGATCATCAAATGAACGATCATGATGAAGCGAATTTGGCGGATTATTTCCTGGCAGAGGACTTGCTATAAATTCATCAAAGGTTGGACTCTTTAACGGTGAATTCACATATTCAAGATCATCATCAACACCTTTAAGATTAGCGAAAGGTCTACGAGCAGAATCTAATTTTGATAATTCCTTTTCATCCAAGGGTTTGCGCATAGAAATTTCATCATATTCATAACCAATGATATCATCAATATTGAACTCACCGTCTAATGGACTTGATGTAAATCCTGCTGCACCTTGAAGAATTTCGAATTCATTTGAATCAAATAAGTTATTTGCAATAGGCGAGTAAGTTACACTAATATCATCCAAACTGTTAATACCATCCGATGACGAAACAGTTGACGTAGGTGAGCCAATGCTTGCTGAACCATAACCATCATCACTTAAAGGAGGAGATACTTGACCATTTGTATGCAATGGTGAATTATCTTCTTTGTTTATAACCGGCAATACGCGTGGCTGATTGCCTAGCTGAAAATCACCCCTGCGATAAGCTTCTTGCCAACTAATAAGTTCTTGTAATTCCATAAACGACTGAAAACTTTCTTGTGCCTCCTTTGACTGGTATAAAACATCTTGAGAATTTCCTGGGTGATAATTTGAGTATGTTCGTCGTCCCTGCTGTACCATTGGAGCGGGGTTAAAATTAAATCCATTTTGATGATAGCCACCTTGGTTTATATTAGCATAAGGATGATAGCGTGCATCTTGTGTGTAGTGGCTGTTTAAAGTGTTTGGGTCCGGTTGTGAGTCAGGAGTGCGTGCCACCCATCCAGCAAGGGATAAAGCGGCAGCAAGTTGAAGAACGTTTGTATACTGCCCCCAAAGCATTATTTTCGTTTGTCATATAAGTTAAATATAAGGTAAATTTATACCTAGTTTAAATGTAAAGTATTTGCTAATTGACTTCTTCCAGTTGAATAAATTGTATATATTCGTCCGTCCCTTTTCACACCGCTTGCGTCGGTGTCGTTCCTTTCTTGCCTTTATATTCTTTAATGTGTTTTCTGTGTTTATATCTAGAAACGTCGTCTACCCACAATGCATTATATGTGAGGTAATCATTATAGTTTAACACCCTCCATCGTACATTAAAATATGTCTCGGTATTCACCGCAACCGGATCATTGTTTTTTATGTAAACAAAGGAATGGACTGTGGGCAGTACGGGACGCGGCGGTTATTTTTATACGAAGGGATAAGATGCATTCTTTTTAGTCATCTTTGTATTCCAAGCAGGAAGAAGTGAGAGAAAGAAGAAGAAAAACTGTTCGGGAAAGTTCGTGTCTTCTATTCATCATTTGTGACCACAGAGTGCCATCATTAAAATTTTATGAGTTTTGATTCGCACGAAAGAATTTCTATGAACATGTCGTTATTCTAAAATACATAACAAACAAAAAACCTTGATATCAGTCGCGGGCTCTACCTAATCTCCCTCCTTACCCCTAATTTGGAGAACAAGAAAGTTTATATAATCATAGATATAGTCAAAAGGGGCTGGGGACGACGCATATCTTGATATAATGTAATATATGTAAATACTAATTAACAATTAACTAATTTGAACGGCGCAACCGTCATGCATTTTTGTACTGTACAGTAATCCAAGAGTTTAAAAGTACAAAATATATGAGTATAACATAAGTAAAAAGATATATAAATACGAATTACGATAGATATGATAAACAAACGCTACCAGGGACGTGTTCTGCGAAATAGGTATTCTTATTCTCTAGCTTAGGTTCATCTCGTGAGTATTACTAGTATAACGCAAGCATTTCAGAACAGCCTGTTTTCATGGTTGAACAATGGACCGGTATAAAGAACAGTTCAGTTGCTATTTCCAGCTGAGTAAGAATTTCCTGCTGAAACAGTACGCATATTTTCATGTAAGAACACCTCTATTTTCTAGCTGATTTTAGAAATTTCTTATCCTAGAACAGATTATCTCTCCAGCCAGAGCCTGTGAAAATCGTATATCGATTTCCTAACTAAAACACCAGCTTAGAACAGGCCATATTTACAGCCCCAGAGCTAATCGGCTTCTCTAAAAACGGATTGATTTCCCAGTCAATTATACACCAGCTCAGAACAGATAATTTCCCCAACCAGGAGACAATTATTAGCATAAGAACAGGTCAAATTCCCAGCTGTACTTTTGTTGTTGGGAAGTAAGAACAGCTTCAATTCCCAGCCAGCATACCCCTTCAGAACACCTCCGTTGGCTGCTTTCGCAAACTATATGTATATATAGTTGAGATAGTAGCAGCTATCGGGAGCCAAACGTGAAGCAAAACCAAACGTGAAGCACTTTAAGTATTCAAAAACAGTTAAGGGGGTATCATAATACAAAATTGTTACAGCGTCGGATATCTAACGTTGATACAACCGACTTTATACAACGTTGTTAGAACGTTGTATATGTAACGTGGAACAACCAAATTACAACCTTGGGTATCCAACGTTGGTACAACTAAATATATGTAACGCTGTTGTAACGTCGGATAGATAACGTTGAGACAACCAACTATGAATACAATGTTGCTACAACTTCGAACTTGTTATAGCGTATGATAGACAGTGCATCCCTAAAAGAACACAAAAACGTACTACCCTCCGACGCACCTCCCATTCGCACCCTGAGAATAATGATGGATTTTATATTAAAACAAAACTTTTTCCATTTCTTGATGATAATTATCAACAAATTTATGGCACAGCAATGGGGTCCAAACGTGCACTCCCATATGCTTGCATGGGAAATTTGAATCAAAAAAGATCCTTCCCCTATCTCACCTCATATTATTATGGGAAAGATTCATAGATGGTATCTTCTTCATATTCACCGGACCTGAGGAAGAGCTCTTGAAACTTTTCCATAAAATTAGCCTCTTACACCCCAGTATCAAGTTCACCTTTGAATACTCCAAAGAAAATATAAATTTTCTTGATACCACCATACACGTTGATAAAAATAACAAATTGTATTCCAGCCTGTACACCAAACCCACAGATACTTTTGCCTTACTACATTATGACTCATTTCACCCTGATCCCACTAAAACCTCGATTGTATACTCACAGGCCCTAAGATACAGATTAATAATCTCAAAAGATCACATGCTAAAAGAAGCACGGCTAAAACTAAAATCAGTTTTACTCAACAGAGGTTACCCTAAAAAACTTATTAATAAAAACGTTAAAAAAGTATCAGAGTATGCACAACTCCAAATATTATTCAAAAACCATCACATTCCAACTCCAACCACCACACATATAGTCCATAAAAATCACCCACCCACTCCATATACCACACCCAGAAACTTAATATTAACCACCCTCACTTAATCCACAACCCAGATCTAAGAGAAATCTTGCATAAACACTGGCACCTTATCAAGAGTGACCCAACACTATCTGTAATATGGCCCACAAAACTCTCACTCGCTATCAAGCGACATAAAAATATCAAAAATACCCTAGTACAAACCAAAACCAAACACAACCTCACCCACCACCTAATAGCAACACCACCCAGGGAGAATGTCCCCTCCTCTGCCTTCATTGTAGCCGGCTTTATGTTACATAAAAGGTTTTAAAAGTTCCCCACCCCATCACCTCAGAATACTCCACCCTGGGACCCAAACCCTTTCCCCCTGAAGTAGAGAGCAATGAGGTCACATGGTATCTTGAATAATCAGTCACAAAGTCAAAATGGTGCAACCATAATCTGTATTCTACCAAAATAAAAATACACGAACTACTTGGAATATTAACTCAGCGTCTACATACATAATAGATTGCAATTTCAAATAATATCTACCAACTAATGGGTCTACTCGACACCAACCCTGCTATACGCACATACCCCGCTGACCGATCAGAAGAACTCAACAACAAAATGATTATCCCACTTCACATTGAACTTATTCACTCGCTCACCTACTTAACTTTGACCCGGATATATCACTTAATTGAATGTTTCTCCAATGATGATTCTACGCTCACACACCACACTATGATTATCCATTGATTATCGTGAATCGTTATTTACCTGGGATCAAACTCTACATTAACCCTGTCCACATCACTTATACAGTACTTATGCTTTTGGTGCAAATACATCAGAAAGTACGCTTACCCTTCCATACACTTGATGTTTCCTTACAGTATTATTATCCGATGATTCATCCGATGATGTGTCCGACACATACTCCACTGACACCATATCATCACCTCACCACCAGAAAGTAGCACCTGGTTCCTTGTTAAAACTATTAAACTATAATCAACAATACATGCTACATCCCATTTATTTGTTTCATTCTCTCTACAGTGGTTGAAACGGGGACAAATGAGGCAGTGCTCGGACATCATTCCTCCACAGTCATTTGTCCTTATTTCAAACACTGCCCCACCCGCGGTTTTAGATATCGCTGACAAGCTCGTTCCCAGATTCCCACCCACATGATCAGTCCCACCCTGTATACGACCTGGAAGCGAGTTTGTTCATCACCACGTGCTTACCTATCACCATGCCAATACAGGCATCCGATAACACGCACACTTGTACGGAGTCCGTAGTGCAGGTGCTAGAGCCACACCCAATGTTCTGGCGTCTTGCCTGCGAACTTTAAACAGGTCTCCCCATGTTCACACAGGAATTTTGAGCATTGCTTCAGGCTAGCCGGAATGAGGCAATGTTCGAAAATCACTCCTCCGCAGTTATCGTTCTGATTCCAACACCGCTCCACCCATGCTCCTAAGACAAATTCGCTCCCGGGATCCCACATCCAGTCCCATAGTCCATGCTACACACCTGGGAACGAGTTGGTCACCGCAACGTGTTCATCTACCACTATGCCGACACAGGCATCCCATAAAGCAGACGCTTACTTGGAGTCTGCGGTGGAGATACTAGAACATCGTCCCTTGCTTTAGGGTCCAAACTGCGGACTTTGAACAGGTATCACCCTCTATGACAAGAGATCCAGTCTAGTGATCAGAGTATTCACCTGGTATCTGCGATTCTCCCGTCCACCCGGACCCATTTACATTAGACACTGCGCTCACACAAAATACTGTCTGTTCACACTGTCTCGCTCATCTAGCCTTTTTACTGTGGACTTCGAACAGGTTTCGCCCCTCAAGTCCCCTCCATACTACAGGACACCATTGTCACCCAAGTCATGAGTTTTTATTTCGTCGTCAAGCTAAATGCATACCCTTCTATACAATAAGATATTATTATATCCTAGCATAGTCCATTCCCCATGTACCCTACTCACCTGAGTCCCACCTTTATGCGTATGCATCATTTATTCCCTTACACTCAGGGCTCGCATCGTACTGCAGCACAACCAACACGCGTGCACCGACCAGTAGACTGCGACTACATTACCACCACCCTCACCCAGGGCCTCAGAATGTCTTTCCTCGCCCTGGGAAACTCCACTACCATTATTCACACCCATGGTTTCCAACCAAGCATGGTCGTGACCCAGACAGTCAATGAAAATAGCCTCATTCCATCTCTACCAATTACCCACTTCTCTTCACATCACGTGACATCCTCTCACCTAATGCGCTCTCACGAGGCACATTCTTCCCTGTCGCTATTTTTTGCACGTCGAACAACATGCTCTCATATCTCACTATTTTATTTTATTTTGCTATTGCATTCATTATCTCAACGTGGCCTGCAACATTATCTTACAAGGTAACAAACTTTATTTGCGCCCCACCCCACACACCACGCAGAATGATCGCCTGTTTACCCTAGTTTACACAATCTTTCCAAGCGTCAGATAAAAGTGCTTATGCAGAAAACAGTGTGGTATCGAATCTAGGGTCCGATGAAGCTTCGATACCACTGGTCATTACACCCACCCACTCTTAATCCCTCCTGGAAGATGCCGATTACGAGTCCTTATTATTACATTTATGATTTATTATTTCAGTTATACAAACAAGCAAATAATTTCCATATGAAACTTTCTTTGAAGTTTTTCAAGGTCCTCCCTCTCATTCACCAATACGCTTTCTAGTATGAGAAAAGCAAAATACTTGCTGTTTTGAATTAAAAAATGGTGAACAGGGGACTTTAGGAATAACATTAAAGAGTCATTAGTAATTTTTCGTCTGGGAAAAGTGACGAATATTTTTTTGGATGACGAAATGCTTATACCCGACGATATAAAATTTTCCATATGTTGTTCTGTTAAATTTTACACGCAGCGATTTCGGTTACCGTACATCCTCTTAAACTCTGAAATGAAATACCGTAAAACTCCGACTATAAGCCCCGCCATATATTAGCCCCTCCCCGTATATAGGCCAAAACCAAAACCTTAATACAAAAGTAGGACCGTATATAAGCCCCCCACCCCCTCCCAAATATAAGCCCATGGGTTTATACATGGGATAAATTCACAGAACGTTTTTAACGAGTTTCTCACATTACACTTGTGAATCTTTGGGTTGCCATTGCATGGGAAAAACCTATGCAAAACAAAGACATTGTTATTCGTTCGTTCAAAAAGTGTGGAATTACCACTAACGTTGACGGAACTGAAAATCATGAAGTTAACATACGGGGACTAGATGGGTACATAATGCGTTACCTGAAGAAGAGTTTCATCTGGAAATAAGCGAAGATTACGACGATGAAACGGATAGCGATACAGAAGACGAAAATGGAAGAGAATGGTGACATTAGTGAACATTCTTCGAACTAAAGTTACATATGTATTATGTGTTACATGTTTTAGTTTATCATGACTCTAGTTATTTACACAAACAGTGTTCCATGTATTAGCCCCCTTCCCCATATATAAGCCCTCCACCCTCTTATATTAGCCCATCAAAAAAGCCTTACGAACTAATATAAGCCCAGGACTTAAAATATTCGATTTCAAACTTACCTGGAGTTCCACTTTTATTCAGCAATCCCACTTTTATCATTTTTGTAATTTTTTTTCTCTATTTTCTAATAACATAAAGTTTTATCAGGTACGATTTCTTACAGAAATTTCAAAGGTATTTTTGATTCGTAAACACTTAAATTTTACTTGGAAAGACACATTTGGGCAACCAATCCGGGTCCCATAAGTAATTTTAACCAAATTTTGGTATTTATGTGCCAAAAAGGTGATTACGCCCTTATATGACGTTTCGTTTGAATGTCTCTTTCTTGATTTAAAGTTTTTAGTAAAATCATGAAAATATAATATATTTTAAAATATGGTAAGTTTGGTTTGGTAAAGCACAGCGGAGGAGAACAGACAGAGAAAGAGAGAGAGAGCAGACACGAAAAAAAAAATTAAACAACGGCATATCTAGTCTATTCAACTCCGAGTTTCAAGCTCGAAAAATCAACTTGAAGTGCAACTTAAAATAATAATTTAAAAAATGTTGAGCATATCTTAGTTTATGGAGTATGCCTAAAAAGTAATATTTATATCGTGTACCACTGCTTCAATTCAACAGTAAAGGATAGTGTTCGTGGATTAAAACATTATTCGAATAAATTCAATTTTGCACCGAATTCAAAACTGGAAAAATTAAATTTGGCTGTAAATTTTGATTTCTAATTCAACCTTTGATTTTCAATTCAATTTTTATGATTTTTAAATACTTTAAATTGGTTTTGTTACCTATTTATCTGCATTATTTTTTTCTTTGCCTTGTGTCCGGCTTCCATTGATTGGCTAAATATTGACTGAGATTCCTGCATTTCACAAATATTAGCGGCATGGAATGTTCCATATCTGTCTGACATTCGCAAGAACGCGTTTAATTTTATCAATTTGCATCTATATTTTAATGATAGTTAACCCCCAGCATCATACGGTGTTGTCACACAATAATAGTACGCTATTTTAGATATTGCAAAATGAATTAAAAATTGATTTAGCCTAAAAATTTAAATTCTCAATTATCATTATAGTAAAAAAATAAATTAAACACTAATTCACGTTTTTACGGATGTGAAAGGTCTGTTAGACACACACAGATATTTTCTCGTCACCACACAATAATCTCGCTAAAATAAAGACACTTAAAAAATCTATATAATGATTAATGGATCATAGCTATCAAGCCAAATAAATAGAAGTATAGTGGAATTTTTACAAGACGAACATACCATAAATTGAACGGACAGTTTTTCTAAGTCCGGAATAATTTACGATCAAACAAATCTCTATAAGACGAACAGTCATAAAGCGGATACTCTTTCTAGCTCAAAATGAAATTATCTCCCTAAATCTATTAAACAGGAACAGAAAAAATAAAGTTTAATGCTATATATTTATTAAATTCATGAAATACATTTTTAAATAAATGTTTCAGTTCGTTGTAAATTATTTTTCGATAATCTTTTTTTACCCAGTCTATGGCTCCTTTTCGTTCATCAATTCTATCTATTCTATGACTAGAATTTCTGGATCATAGCTATCTCTTCTATCCACACGTTTTTCGGTAACTGTGTACATCATAACACACCCCGGTAATGTAAGAAATTGCTTTTGTCCCTTCCCCCTATGAGCGGAGAAGATCATTTGGACACCATTTATAGCGATTTTCCATGGTTTTTGGTTCAAATGGGCATTTTTGGCGGTATTAGACAGTCTCTATTGTTTAGTAAATTGCTCGGAATTCTTGCTCATGTTTCTTTTATTTCTGAGTTTGAAACGAGGACCATGTCAACTTTAGTTAGATTTGTTTGTCGTTTTAAAGATCGAAATTACCTCTAAGTCACATTTTCAGGTCCGAATTTCGAAATGATTCCAAGAAAAATCCAGTTACTGTTGTACGCATGCGCGAAAACTAAATAATACCTCGAATATATTTAGTTCCAAATTTCAAATCGCAAAGAGAACGAATCATAGTGCGCACGAACGGACAATTGAAAATAGAGTTTTTGGTCCGAATTTTAATTCTAGAAACATCATTTAGTTGCATCTCGTTTGGGAAAATTGGAAGGCGTGGATATTTTAGCTTTAGGAAGTTTAGCTAATATTGTTTAGAAAGAGGTTAGAAACAAGTGAAAGTGAGGATGGATGATTAGAATTTATTGAAATTGTGCGTCTAAAAGTAAAACCTTGAGTAATTAAGGACCGTTTTGAAGGCCTTTATTTTGGAGAAAATGTTAAGTCTAGCTAATATGCGAATTTCAATATTTTCAGTGTAAAAACCAAAAAAAATATAATTACAATGACACTTGAATCAAAGATTTATTGTGATAAGGTTTTAACGTCAAGTAAGAAAATCTCTTTGTTTCATCGCTTAAAAAATCTAGCATTACGGCTCACTGAAGTAACGTTAGCGCCCAAGGGCGATTCATGCTATCGCACAAAAGATATGACTCTAAAACAACTCGAATTTGATAATAATCCTTAATTGGCTAAAATGAGCCACAACAATCAAGCTAGTCCCTTTTGATTTTTTTTAATTGAGAAAAATTAAAAAAAAAAGTCAAAAGGGGCTGGGACGAGCTTGCCACAACGACGATAACAACCAATTAAAACGCAGAAATTTTCCTTTCAATTTCTAGCTCAAGACACCATTTGGCCTTAAGTTCTAAATTGTGACCCACAAATACCTATTTTAGCCAAATATAGGCGAAAAAATAAAAATCTTTCGTTTTGATGAAAATTGATATGTAACCGCTGGCACTGATTTCAAATCTAATATTAAGCTTTCAAAATTTGGTACATCAAAAAAGTACTGATGAAAACTGGTACGCTTGATGGCGCTGATCTTCGTTTTTCAAAATGCGGACCAAAAATGCCTTGTTAGGCCAATAAAAATTGGTACTGTATGTGATCAGATTTGATGGCACTGATTCGAAATCCGATCTTCAAAATTCGGCTAATTAAAAGTTTTTGACGAAAAGCAACGAGCATTGTTACTCCACATCATAAATCTGATCGTAAAAAAATAATGACCGTTAGGTCTATCTTTAGTGGTGTTTCTTCGCCAGCGGAGAGTGGGCAATTGTTCTCTGTGAACAAGGTTGGGACAGTAGGTGGCATCATATGGAAGTAATATGGTAATGAGACAGTTGATAAAATTGCAGAATATGTATTATAAATCGTCTTCCATCCTATATCTCCATGGCATTATACTGTATTGGCCCTTATTCTTATGCTACACACCTTTAAACAAAGCAAACAATTAAATTGGTGCATACTCCTTACAAAAGTATAGCATAAAGTGTTTGAACCAAGGTTTCTTGTTTACAATCGGAGGTTTGAGGTTCGAAACGATTTATATAGCCTCTGTAAGGCATGTAGGATACAGTCAACATCAGTTGATTCGAGCACTTGCGGGAAATTACGATTTTTTTCGAAATAGCGAATGTGTTTTACAATTCAGAAGTAAAATAGTATTTACGTGTTTAAACTGAGTCGAAAGCGATAGAACCGAATAACTCTTATAAGAAAACAAATTTTATATAAAAAGTTTTGCTTTTTTTCGTTTAAGATCTTTATTCTAACTTTATGACTATGTTCTAACAGAGAACAAATTGTCCGATGGAATAATAATCGAATCGTTAATAATCGTTAATAATCGTTAATAATCGTTAATAATCGTTAATGTGAAAGTTCAAATTAACGGTTTCCGAATTGCAAAACAGTTTTTGCGGAGCTTTTTTATGCAAAGTTCAAGGGGATAATTTATACGAACAGAATAACAATTGAATAAAGATAGAATCTTTATCGAATGAACTGCAACGATTTCTAGATATAGATATCATTTATATACATATAGTAGCAAAAGTTTCTTAATTAAGACGTTAAAATTGAAGGTTTTTAGTTCTAAAAGTTTCTTAAAGAGTTTTTTAAATTTTTCAAATATTATTAAAGTACAGAGACCAAAACGGGGACAATAATAACGAGTAAGTATGTTTTAATTGCATCTTGTAGCTTACTAAAAAAAAAATCACTCATCTAACAAAAGTACAATTCCATTAAAATCGCCAAGTTTAAGGTAATCTTCAGATTTATCGTCAAATAGAATTTGATATTCGTCTAGCTTCTTGTTGTACCACGAAACAACACCAACAAAGTTTCTTATCCCGAAAAGCAGGAATAATTTGTTGTAGCAAAAGTTTCTTAATTTTTGAAGATTCTGGTACTAGGTTTCTTATAAACTGGTTTCTTATAAAAAAAACAACGTGTACGTAAACATTCAGGGGTGTGCTTACTGGATTATTTGTGACAGCACATTAATTCAAAAAAATATAGTACTACATTATGCAATAAGATTGCCATTGCATTGAAACTGTAACTAATTGTTGACATCAATGCGATGTTAGCTTTTCAGTGTGATTCAGTGTCAAAACTTCAAAATCTGCGCAATAATAATAATCCAATAACTGTTTCCTTCGGATAATATCGAAAAACATTAATCCCTAAGCTCGGTTTTGTACTTTCCGTTTCAGGTTAATATTTTTCAGTATTATTAAAGGCCTGTTACACTGAACAATTTTTTCCAAATATTTTAACGTATAACATGTTATTTTGAGCGTCAAAATATTCGTGAAAACGAGTAAAAAATTTTTCAGAATATTTTCTATTGAAATTGACAAGTGTCCTATTGAAAATGTTCGGAACTTCGAAGTTCGAAACAAAGCAAGCTTTTATAATGAGTTAATTTAAATCTGCCTTTACAATATGATTACAATCGTGGCGCTGTTTTCTATGCGCCTTTGATGGAAAGAAGGCGCGAACAAGTAGAAAATGATACTTCGGGCACATCTACAATTACGTTGTTATATTTGCATTATTGTATTTCAATGTTTTTCTGGACATTTTTGGTTACCAGAACGTGAAAAAAGGAACACAAAATGAGACCCCTGTGTAGCGATGTCATTTGGACGTCGATCCGACGACGTTTGCCTGCAGGACCACTGGATGGTGTTGGTCTAACGATGTTGTATGCTATCAGATGTTCAAACAACGAATTTTCATTTTTAGACTGTGACACAATTATCCGAACGAAATTCCGCCACCGCCAGCGACAAAACTCCAACTTCGCAGAAGTGAAATCGTATTTTGGCACGCTCAAAATATTGATGTTACACGACAATATTTTGACAATATTTTCAAAATAATATTATTTTGAAAAAATTGTTCAGGGTAAAAGTACTAGTAATAGTACCCTCGGAAATAGTTAGTATACGCTTAAAGTCGCATAATCACCCTATTTTGTCAAAATTCTAAAATCTATATCAAGTTCACTATTGGCAATTGCTGATTACACCCTGAAAATTTTAGCATTTATAAATAACAGGAAGTGGGTCAAACTAGCTACAACTTCATGTAATCATGCAGAAAAGTGATGAAGTTTGGCCAAACAATATGGCTGCCACACAGCATAAAAAATACAAAACTTTGATCACTTGTATCTCCACTAATAGTTGTCTTTAAAGAATGACATTTTCAGATTGTGCTACTGACATTACAAGCTTTCATGTTATTTATTTTCTGATAGTTTATATTAATTTTCATTGGTCCTTCCAAAACTATATACTGTATACAATTCAGTTACCCAGTTACCAGCTGCAAAGAAAAGCTACAATGCTGTAGACATAATTTGAGTAAACCGATCCACTGAAGTCAGTTTCGAAGTTTCATAATTTTGCTGTAGCTAACTCTTTCAATTCTCTTCGTTGTATGCCATTCTGAATAATATGGTCTTTATACAATCTTTAACATTCGCCTTCATAATTTTGACCAACCTAGTAAAAAATATCCTCAATTTGTCATTACTAAAATTTTGTACTGTATAATACTGTAAAAATTATGGGAATATCTTAGTTTTTAAAACTATGAAGGGCTCTAAAAGGATCTATGTGAAATTAATAGAAGAAGAGAGGTTATAAGAAGTCATTATGATGTAAAACTAGCGACCTGGAGACAGACCATGTCTATGAGACATTGTCAGGGCACTGACTTGGGGAAGAGATCTTTGCAAGATTCCTTTAGTATTCAAATTATATGCTTACTTACATTTCCTGGAGGCAGCGATCCATCATAAAGGATAACAGTTCGCTTGGCAAACCTAGAGATATGTTAGTCGGATAGGAAAATGCCGGAAAAATATATTTCACCTTCACAAGATAACTTCTGCCATGTTGACTCTGTCACCCTTTATGAAACACTGCAGTGACTACTCTATTGAAGATGGAAACTCAGCAGATGTCACAGCACAGTGTTTCAAAAAGGGTGACGTTTCAGAAATGGCAACCCCGCCTCTACAATACATTTAGCGCAGGAACCTTAAATGAGGAAGAGGTCACTTTTTGTCTGCAAGAGGTCACTTTTTGTCTGCATATTATCCTCACCAAAAAATGTAAAGAAAAGTGTTCTTTAGGGCGGTATTACTCGCGAGTAGATGTTAACAAGTAGCACACACCTGCACACAGCTGTCAAAAAAAAACAAAGTAACACCAGTTACCAAAGTAAGGGAGAATCTACAAAATAATATTTTTTTAACAGCCTTTGGTCGTTGAGTGTTGGATCTCCTCCCCCTACCTCTTAACGGCCTAGGGGCCATCGTCGATTTTCCTAGTTTTTAGGCCGTCAAGGGTTAGACTTTCTTCCCCATAACAGCCTTTCAAATAGAATAAAATTAAGACATATAAAAATATTATTTGCTAGCGCGAGTTCGGGTACAACAGCGCACTTCTTCCCTTAAAACCAGTCCAAGTGTCTATCAGATTTGATTTGCTTCATTGTATATTACCCAGACCCAAGATTCTCTGCAGTCTGTAAATTATCAACGGCTATTGTACATACACCGATGACCAAGCAGCACCGCAAAGGTCTGCAAAATATCAGGTCTGTCCTAAAATAACAAAAGTGGTAGACTGTAACGAAAAACAAAGCAAGAGACGCTTCTGTCATTTTTCAAAGATGCGATATGAGTTTTGAGAGATTTTCTTACTATTTTTCAAAATTTTAACGGCCTCCAGTGATACCCCTTCCCCCTAAACGGTCAAAAGCTGTTAAAGAAATCATTTTTCTTGTGTCAATGCTCCTTAAAAGAAGATCCTTTTTATTTATATACAAATAAATAGCGAGGATCTACTAATTATCTACATTATATCTTGCAAAAAAGATCTATTTTTTAGAGAGTGAACTAGCGTTATAACGGAGTAATTTACTCGTTAGAATTATATAAAGTTCCTCGGCTAAACAGAGTAAGTAACTCCAGCTCCTTAGAGGGCATTCCACATAATCTTTCTATCACGTCACACCTAGGAGCGCCGGCGACGGCCCATGCACCAGGAGCGGCCAATCACTCACCTGCTTGTGTTGTCCAGAGCTTGGCAGTTTTTCTCTGCCACACGGTACGAAATGCCGCCCTACAGGCCCCACAGGACAGGTAATACACGTATGTTTAGGCTGGACTTACAGAGAAATTCTGACCGTAACTCGAAAAATACGTAATATTTTTTAAATCTGTAAAAAGATTCAATTCGGCGATTAAATTTTGAACAAAATAAATATTAA
>JAULBZ010001383.1:0-13974 GCA_032360805.1 Neoturris breviconis | reverse complement strand
ACGGTGGGAAAATTATCCCCCCCCCCCCCCCCCGGTTAAACTATGGACATACCGATACCCCGGTAAAACTAGGGTTAAGTGAAAATTATGTTCACTTATTATCTCGAACTAACGTCGAGTTCAATAGAAATCGTTCAATGCTTTTTAATTTACATGATTTAACTTGCTCTTTAAATTTCTATTTAATTCGATTTCATTTCAATTCGAGATAAATGCGACATCTGAACTTCGTCTTAAGGGTGGATTACATTTTTTTAGCAAGTATACTGACTTTGCAATCAGCAACAACTGGTGTCATTGATGAAAATGAAAATAATATGAAAATATTGGAAATGTGTTAAAGTATGATTGTGAAGGTGGATCACGTTATGCTACTAAGAGAAATATATAATTGTCTCTTCGTGAAGCAACGAAAACTTTAAGATTATACTGAAAAGTACTCTTTCCAAGGCAAATGCTGAACTAAATTGATCTATTTCCTTTTGTGTAAATTTTTCAGTCACCATAAAAAGTTCTTCAGATAAAAATATTTTGGTCGACAGAAAGTGATTAGCTACTGTAGGTAATTTTAAGCCGATTCTCCACTCATTAAAATATTCCAAGGGCGTTTCGGAAACAAAAATAAATTCGTTCCTCTTTTTTTCCCTATTCAAAAACAAATCTGATTGGCTAAAAACTGAACTTTTAAAAGTTTTCGCCAATACCTATCCCAGTAGGCATGAAACGGTTTTTAAACGGGTTTTTTTACGTCCGTATTTGGTACTAACGTCTGAAACGTTATTTGAACGAACCAAAATAAAACGTCACGAATAAAACTTCTTAAGAACAAACAACTAAAATAAATTGTTTGCCAACTCATTTGTGTGATGATGTGTGAATATGCAGTCCTCCGTTTAGCGTATTTCTGTACACGCATCACATCCACTAAGTATGTACAATTGTACTCTCTGTTGGAGAGCGCGTTTGTACATGCAGATTACGTTTTATTATTTTTATTTGTTCTTTTTTTCCAGCTACCGTTTTTACTTGTTTTTTACATTTTGTGTGAGACAAAGAGAAAGAATTTCGGTTACAAGTTGTTGTAGCGAATTGCGTATGAAATTATAAATATTCATGCAAGTTGTTGCATGGATAAATTTAGTTCATATTTTACACCTTTTCCATGTTTGTTTATTACTGTTGAGTAGTATATTTCAGTCGTATCTTTGTTCACTCGTTTGAGCTTATTTAGCTGCGTTATAGACACAATATTTTCCAGTAAGTAAAATTTATATGTTTTTTGGTTATTTATAGCGTTTTGCTATGATATTTCATTACACATAGCTTGTTTTTGCAGCTTGCGCATTATTTCGGGCGTATTATTGGTTCGCTTTTTCGTAGCTTAGTCTTCGTTGCCTCGCTTACTCTTACTGCACCTTTCCATTAGTCTCGTTTGTTCATCACTTCCGCATGTTTGTTTCTGGCGCCTTGCGCACCCCTTCAGCAGCCCTTTTTTCTGTGCATACCAGTTTTGTCATTCTTGCACAGCTCCTTGCAGGTCTCGCTTGTTCCGTCCATATACGATTCTTATTTACTTAGTTAGATTTATTTAAGTTATTTGTTTGTATTTATTTAGCGATTTGCCAATCAAGAATCAAATCCGTTGTTAAATAAAAGTCAATTTGTTCCAGTTATACTCGCCCATTAACATTTATTAAGTTTAACTATTTTTCATAATATATTTGTTCATTCAATATGACGTCGCCACTAAAACGTCATTTGAACCAACCAAAATAAAACCTCAATATAACGTATCAACAAAAACGAACCAAAAGATAACGTCCATATAACGTCACGACTAATATGTCATTTGAACCAACCAAAATAAAACGTCATTATAATGTCTTTACAAAAACGTAATTTGAAAGAACTAAAAGAAAACGTCAATATAACGTCACGACTAATACGTCATATGAACCAACCAAAATAAAGCGTCAATAGAATGTCTCACCAAAAACGTCATTTGAACCACCAAAAAAAGCGTCAATATAACATCACGACTAAAACGTCAATTGAACGAACCAAAATAAAACGTCAACATAAGGTCACGACTAAAACCTCACAAAGCAAAATAATGCGTCAATAACGTCACGACTTAAACGTCATTTGAATACACCAAAACAAGAGCCAAGTCGGCTTGAAAGTCTAACCTCAGCAATCTCTCACGTACAATCCCACCTACAAATATTTGAGACAAGATAAAATTTGTGCAAAATTCGGCATTTAAGCTTAGAAAAAACGCCTTAAATTTTGATTTGCAAGAGAACTGCACGCAATTAGCATTTGTTTCAAGACCTGGGTACTAGGCTGCTAGAAACAAATAATTTGTCGAGTTTTTACAAGATCTCCCACAAAAATATTTGAGACGAAGTAAAATTTGAGTAGAAATATGGAAGTATAAATAAAACAGAAACCCTCAAAATCTGATTAGCAAGGCAAACAGCTCGAAAATTCGAATTTGTTCCAAGAGCCTGGGTACTAGGTAGCTAGAAACAAGAAAATTTGTAGAGTTTGTAAAATATCTAAGATCTAAGACTTTTAAGTCTACTCAATAAATCTCTGAGATAAATCGCTTGTGTATTCCCGAGGTCGTTTTTAATCAGTTACGTTTTACTTGTGGTGTGTATTGCTTGTTAAAATTCGTAATTTATCTCATATTTTATTTAAGAGATTGTAGGATCCTAAGCGCTAAGTCTTAAGTCTACTCAATAAATCACTGAGAAAAATCTAGCGGTCATTTTCAGCATTTACGTTTTACTTGGGGTTGTGTATTGTTTGCTAAAACTTGTAAACTGTTTCATAATTAAACTAATTTTGTGCACATTTATCCTCTATGTGAAAGTTTATGTAAAAATAAATGACAGAAAAAAGAAAACATAGAAATAGCTTTTTATATTTCTTTGTTAAAGTGAAAAGGTGAAGGATCGAAAAGGACCGTTGCCAAGCGAATATATCCTGTCTAAGGCCTAGATAAGATCATAGTCACAAGAGTCTTATGACTATGATAAGGTAAACCTCATAAATCGCACCAAATAATTTTGTTTACAACCAGCCATCACAGAGCTGCGTTTATTCTGAACAGGCTGTTGTATTGAGTAAGCATATTCGTTTAATCTCTTCTGGTATTTTTCTCTCTTTTTTTTCCGCAATTGACGGAAAATCTCGGAATACTATCATGAAGAATAATCCTATAAATCATAGATAACACAACTGAGATATGCATCCCAGTCGGTCACTTTTCTTCAATAGATGGATAACACCCAAGATTAAACTGTCAATATTTTCTAACGCATGCCAAAGCCTTTTAAGGTTGCCAATATCTTTCAACGCTTGCCAATATCTTTCCACGCTTGCCAATATCTTCAACGCTTGATAAATACAATGATGGGGTGTTTTAAACTTGAATTGCTGAATATACGTGACCACACTCACTCAGTTAAATTATCATGATTGCTGCTGCGTTTTAGTTTAGAAAGCCCGTAGAAACGTGGAAACCATCATTCATTCCCGCATTTCTATCCCACATAGGAAAATATCCTTCATGTAGTTACCCATATATACTTTTGTCCGACAGAAATGACAAATGACGAAAGCCTATTTCGACAAATCACATGTTTTCTCGTGTGTGAGCCTCGTGTGTGAGAGGTATGAGCAAGGAGTTAATTCATATTTGCAAACAAGTTTTGTTTCTTAATATACTGGTATCATTTGTTCTGATCTACAGGAGTAAAAATTCAAAATATCAGTTGCGGCCTTTTCGTAGTGGCTAAAACAGAACAAAAAAGTTAGACAGAGTTTTTAAATTGTATTTCAGAACGTTATAACAGATTTAAATAGTCGAAAAGGTGTGAGGATCGATTTACAAGATGTTTTAAGCCTGTTTTACACTAACGTTAAATTTACAAGGACGTCTGTAAGAAACAAAAGGCATAACTTATTTCAAGTTTTGTAATTTTTTCGATTGTTCTGATTGGTTGAATATTATTTTCCGTGAGATACATTAGAATATTATAGATTTGTATTCTACTGTTAATAGAGAAGAATAAATATTCTGCTATGCAAGACATGAGAGAGACATCAAAGGTGAATAGATCTCTTTAAGTACGGAATTCATGGGATGTAGAGGAATACGTTTTCACGGGAATTAAATCCGGAATAAGTAAACAATAACCTGCTTTTAACATTTTGCACGCGTATCAGATTTCAAACAAAAATATTTCATGAATCCAAATTTCGCACTTCCAAGAAAAGTTACGACGAAATCTACAAGCAATCACATAAATATTTGAGACAAGGCAAAAATCGAGCAAAAATTCAGAATTTCTAATTGGATAAAAAGCCTTAAATTTTCGGTAACAAACCTAAAGACACAAAAAATCGAGTATGTTCCAAGAGCCTGGGTACTAGGCTGCTATGAACAGCAGAATTTGTAGAGTTTGCAAAAAGACCCAATATCCTAAGCCCCAAGTCTTAAGTCTACTTGGATAAATCGAAAGAGGCAACGAGATACCGTAATTAAGGGATGTTACAGGAAAATCTGCTGTAAGTGGATGGTGATGATCTGAGACTGCTGTGCGGAGCCTTAAATGAGTCCGAGTTATTATAGTCTTTCGCACCTCGTGCTCACTAGTCACTATTTTCGTATGCCTGAGATTCCTGAACGCAGGTGAACGCAGGTGAACGCAGGTAGAAGACAATTTAATGGTCTAATTTGTTGCATGCAGACATATTTCGAACGTGCGGTCACATATTTGTAGACTGTGTTTAAAATTATGCATCCGAACGTTAAAAGACATGTGCCATATTTGGATGAGATTCTGTAAAATACAGACCAGATTCGGTAGAACTTTGTCGTGTTACTTAGTAAACGATTCTAGTCTACCAAAAAATAATGTCCATGAATTTCTGTAAATTTCAACTGTTTTAGTTTGAGTATTCTTTCTAGCCATTTTATATTGCAAAAAGCGTGATTTTCCAAGTCGATTCGTACGGAAGTCGAGAAGGGTCAATCTAAAAATATATTTCAAATCCGCAAATATATTTCAAATTTGAATCTGGAAATATTTCAAATCTGGATATATATCGGAAATATATTTCAAATCCCGAAATATATATTTCAAATCCAGAAATGTATTTCAAATCCAAAATCCAGATATTTATTTCGCGATGGTGTTTTTTTTTAAAACGGAGTCCGGTACCGTAACTTTCGATTGCACTAATTCTCATACAACAACAAACCCAAACATGGCGGGTAGTTTTTGTGCCTCGTGTGGAAAAAAATTTGTAGAACTCGATATTTTTTGGTCATTTTGTGGGAAAAGAGGAAAATAGAGGAACCAAATACCACTGAAAAGATAAGAAAACGTTAACTCTAATGGATTTCCAAAGCATGAAAACAGAAGAGAGAACTAGCAGATAAAATACTCTCTTTATCTAAGCGTCGTCGTGGAGTTCCACATTGAGAACAAAATAATTTTATCTGAAAGAATTCCTTTTCTCACCGAAAACAAAATTTAGCGTTCATTGTAATGCTTTGTAAAAGTTGTATTAAACCTTTATTTACCGCCTGTGTTAAACCAAAAATAAAACTTGCCACGTGAAATTAAGGTTTTGAAATATATTTCTGGATTTGAAATATATTTCTGGATTTGAAAAATATATTTCTGGATTTGAAAAATATATTTCTGGATTTGAAAAATATATTTCTGGATTTGAATTATATTTTCAGATTGACCCTTCTCGGCTTCCGTAGATTCGGCTTCTTGTTAATCTTGAAAATGACCTGACTAAAAATGATTAAAAATGTTTTATTTATTTATTAGAATTATTTGTACTACTTATACGACTTATCCATTAACTGTATATAAAATGTCAAGACAACAAAAGCAAAAAGCAAGAGTCATATGAAAGCAGCTCTCGATTGGAATCGAATCATAATGATTCTAAGTCTTACATCAATCTCTCCTGGCGCTGTTATAATTTTTTTAGCTCTGATGCCAATAATACCGTCGCTAGTTGTTGCTGGTTTAGCAGGGGTAGGGATCACTACGGTATCAGCTTTCCTAGGACATGTGATCAACCCCTTAATTATATATCAGTATTTTAAAGATTTTGTTACGGGACTAAGTAGTTAACTTAGTATAGTTTGTCTGTGATTTTAACCCATGTAAAAGAACTTAGTATAGTTTGTCTGTGATTTTAACTCATGTATAATAACTTAGTATAGTTTGTCTGTGATTTTAACCCATGTAAAATAACTTAGTATTGTTTGTCTGTGATTTTAACCCATGTAAAAGAACTTAGTATAGTTTGTCTGTGATTTTAACTCATGTAAAATAACTTAGTATAGTTTGTCTGTGATTTTAACCCATGTAAAATAACTTAGTATTGTTTGTTTGTGATTTTAACCCATGTAAAATAATGAATAAATAAATAGGAAAAGTACAAATATTGTCAAGAGAGATCTGTAGGAGGAGTCAGATTTGAAAACAAGAGCTATTTTTCATATGTTCCAAATGGGCTAAAACTTGTTCAAAGTTCTAAGTAAAGACGCTAGAACAACATTTTTGGAGTGTTCTAGTTAAACGATAACGTCGTTTGGCCATGTTCAATAACGAATTTAGTGTGATCACACTACGAAATCTTGAAAAACAACAAAATGTATTTACTGAGTATATATAATTGACGAAAAATATACAATCGTGTTTCCAACTATGTTTTCTTTTGTACAACTTTCTCCATATAATTTCATCCCTCGCTTTCACCTTACTCTGCCGTCACCTCAGGTATAATCGACGTCAAAAGGACGTCACTACTTTTACAATCAATGTAATACAAAAGAAAATTATAGGGAAATATATAAGCCACGTGGGCGTAGCGTGGTCAAACAATGTAGAAGTAACATTATTGACGTTGATAAAACTTTAATTTAATAACGTTTGACCACGAGGTGCCCATGGATAAGAACATATGTGCATCGAATAAATATTATGACAATGATATTTCAATCACTCAGTGGGTACATGAAACTATAACGATTTTATAGACCGATACAGTTTTGAAGGATGTTTGAGTATGATGATGTACACACAGAGGAGTAATTAAAACAATGCGTGCATTATTAAATAAGAGAGATTTTCCCAAAGAGAGTTCACCGCAGTGTGTAAGAATACTGGTATATATGGAGCAGTAATCACACTGTGTAAAATGTATGAAAGCGTTCATTGTTACGTATTAGTCTTCACTTTCTAACAAAACTAAGAAAGTCTAAGCTCAGTGCATATTTTTTACAATAACAAAAATATCTAATGATTTGCACTAGGTGAAAAGTGCGAAATTCAAAATAAGATATTTCATTGGTAGAAAAAGTTCTACCAATGCAATGTTATCTTTTAATTCGCGCGAATTTTTAGTGGAAATCAAGCTGTGCACCATACATGTGGTCTGACCAAACAATAATATCTAGATCATTGTTTGGCTTTCGTGTGACCACGTATCAATATTAATACGAAGCACCAGCTTTCCTGTATAACTTTTCCACCATATCGATAAACCATCCTAAAATATAGAACATGAAAATGACGCGTCAGTCGTATAAGTATCGTCGAAAATTCGATCAAAAGAGATGATGTCGTTTTCACGGTGATCTGGATGCTCATATTCTTTATAACTTCTTCACGTGCCAAGAAGATAAACTGAAATTATTTAGTAATAATAAGAAGGACAAATAGAACACTGAGTACCAGTGCCTCTACCAGTGCTTGTACGTTGTGATGGTTATGGCGGAATATTCTCCGAATAAATGGGTAAATTTTCTGACTTATACATGCGTTCGGCAATAAATTTATTTTATCCTTATACAGCGTGAACAACTGCCGAATTTACGCACATATATACTCTGATAAAATCGATATATGGCAATGCAAAGTCCATATATGACAATACAAAGTTTAGGAATATGTGAGATCTTTCATGCTAGCTCTTACCTCTTCCGGCGCATCTTGTCTTCTCTAACTCGAGTGCATCTCTCTTTGATTTGAGATCTTTTTTGATGTTATTAATAATAACACCACGTTCTACCAAGTTATCATAAACAATAAATAAATTGTCTTCGATATCTGGATTCTGATTGCAATTGATTACTAACTTCATGAATAATCTCGCCGCATTGTTAGCATTACAAAGTGTTTCAAGACTGTTGGTGTAAGCAGTGATGTTAGCAATGGCATCATCCAATATTTGAGCATTGCATTTTGTATCTACACAGAAAGTAGTGTAAGAGTAAATAGTCACCTGCAAGCCCAGAAATAACGTAAAACAACTGTATGTTTTTTGAGCATAGTTTTCAGCTGCAAGCACTCTCACACAGGCAGGTAGTGAGCTGACCGCACTACATAATTCTTTAGACGTTGTTTTAGTGTATTGTTAATTTTTACATTATTTCTTTATATTTACACTTTATGTACATTTCTTATGTTGCGCCTACATGATACGTCGTATGTCAACGCCTACATGATACGTCGTATGTCAACGCCTACATGATACGTCGTATGTCAACGCCTATATGATACGTCGTATGAAAACGATAAACTTTGAACCAACTGCCGTTCTACAACTGCGGGGAGTTTTTTTCAGTGTAGCTTTCAGCTGTTCACAGGTGAGGCTGGCAGTTATTTCAATGTATGTCCGATATGAATTTCTCAACCAAATGATTTGATGGCACGAGAGGCTTAACCCTATTCACCATGGGCAGGGGGCATTTTCATCTGGCGATAAATCTCTTTCTACTAATGGTATGGTATTGAAATTAGGCGACTATTCCCAACTTTTATCAAGGATTTTGACTATAATTTTTTTTGGAATTTTTATGTTATTTTTCCTGGGGTAACCTAATTTTGTGAAAATATAAAATTTTGTTAAAATGATATCTGATGTTGTTAGGCTAACTTGGGAACTGGTATGTTTTAATTATAAAAATACTGAATGAAATATATACAGAAGTATTGAAAAATACAGACTAGATTTCATATTTTACAGACCAGAGTATATATTTTACAGACTATTACTGATGACGTCATAGCAGGTACTAATGGCGTCATCAACTCAAACATATTTATTGCAATGTGTTTGTATTGCGTTTTTCTATATGTGTATCAAGTTTCACGCCATAAGTATTAGTGGTTCGGAAATAAAAGACCACAAACTTTTTGCAATATTTTGCACTATTGATGGCGTCATAACAGGTGCCAGTGACGTCATCAAATTACAAAATAATACTTTAAACTGTTTATATTGACGTTTTCTATAAATGTACCAAGTTTCATATCATAATTATTAGTGATTTGGAAATAAACGCCACAGTCAATTTAGAGCATTTTTCATTATTGATGACGTCATAGCAGGTATAAATGACGTCAGCAAGTCAATTTTTTTTAGTCAAAGTGTTTGTATTGCTTTGTTCTATAAGTCTACTAATTTTCGTATCATAAGCATCGGCGGTTCGGAAAAAAATGGCCGCGGGCACTTTATGCCCCCCCCCATGGTTTCGAACGGAAAAAAAGCCCATGGTTAATAAGGTTAAGCAATGTCGACATGCCGTGGTTTTGACGTCTGTGACAACTTTCTGACGTTGATTAGACATCGCTTATTCAGTATTCGACGTCTAGGCAACGTTCAAAAGTCGTCGTTTTGACTTCATGGTCACACATGTGGTCATAATAACGTCAAAGCATGTCATTATTTGACGTCGTAGTACAGAAAATATATGATGTCAAATCTTGTCATTATTTGACGGAATTGACTTACCTTGACAGAACTTTTTGAAGTGTTTATCTTGCCATATCGAAAGATAGTTAATAGATCTGTCCAAATCATCTGGAGAAATACCAGAAAAATGTCCAAGTCCTAAATTGGGTTCCTGTCCAGTAACATACTGTACTATTTCAGCACATGTGCACGGTTTAACAAACTGACAAACTAAAGAGAAGAATTTTAATATGGTTAATATCACGATTATCAAAACAAATAATCAAGCTCCCAAAAGAATATTGTTCTTATCGCCATTGTGATAAATAATAGAGCATCTCAAACATAGCACTAACGATCTTACTTTCTTCGTACCGTTGCAAGCTCTGCAAGATATAACACGCTTCTGTTCTTATTGAATTAGTTTCCTTTTAAATCTAGCAAATAATTTAATATTGAAACGAAATGATGGTCCCTAAGCCATTGAATATGTAAACCAACCTCGTTCCCATGGATTCTTGCCTTTTCGAAAATCAAAGTATAATAGCATTTGATTGGCACTAAACTACGGATGCGCTTTTTTTACCGTAGGGGAGGGACGTAAGTCATTGCGAAGGAGACTGGTCAAATGTCTGTATAACGAACATTAAGAACGTAACAAGATTAGGTAGAGGTTTCACTTCTTGCCATAAGGACTTAAGAACATCAGATAGAGGTTTCATTACTTGTGATCACAGGATGTGATCTTGACTTGAAATATTCTGACTTTTGTTTAGATTTACTTAGACACATTTTCGTATAATTTTCAAATATTTTTTGGAATTATTCTGTGGCCATGGCAAGCAAATAATTAACAGGTGTATATTCCAAACATTTTCTGAAATATGGTGATATTAATTTGGGTCAATTAATTAATAATTATGCATAATTAATGATACAAGCGGGTGGTTATTTTTCAAGTTACTCTGCGATCAATCATGATGACTTTATCAAGTTGTGCTGACGTCCAAAGTTTTACTTAAAAATGTTTGAAACAACTATTGTTTCAAAGTTCCATAACCATACTATTTCTAGTTCAGAAAATACATACATTTAATTTGACAAAACCCGTCAATCTATAATGAGGATTTCTGCAATAAAGAAGACTTTCAGAGTTGTTAGCTCCATACTTAACACAAAGGAACAAAGGAACGTCTTGCGTAATCTATACCTGTTGGTCCACAGTCTTCTGTGTTGCATGCTACAGTTACTTAACACAACGCATACTTAACGCATACTTAACGCATACTTAACGCATAAAGGAACAAAGGAACGTCTTGCGTAATCTATACCTGTTGGTCCACAGTCTTCTGTGTTGCATGCTACAGTTCGGGATAAGCCTTCTGGATCACATGGTTCACCACCTACATCTGGTATAGGATTTGTACAAGTTCGAATTTCTGACGTAAAGCCTCCTCCACAAGTAACAGAACATATACCATCGCCGGACCATCCACTAAAACCACCATCTCCTAAACAGGTTACACAGTGTGTAATACTATAGTCCTGTATATTCCCGCATATGGACAGTGTTTATGGTCATAGATGGTAATACACGGTCCATATATGGTAGTACACATTCTATATATAGTAATACACTGTCCATATATGGGGATATACTGGTCCGTATTCCGCAGTGTTTCATCGTGTTAGTAATCAAATCAGCAGAACTAACGAGTGAATATGTGTGATATCTGCTTTGATAATAATGATTAGAATGGGACACTAGTAAAGCCCAGTGGGTTAAGTCTTAAATCACTCACTGAGAACTCACTCACACCAGTAAGACTTAACCCACTTGTGGTGAGAAACAGTTAAATCAAGATCATTGTTAGTAGATCGTTAATTAAGATACTCTGTGTAAGGTTCACCCATTCAGAGATTATTTAGTTTAGAACCCATGCAGACTTACTATGACATAGTACACTTGGTTGTGCACCAGCTTGTGTGAAACCGACATTACACGTACACTCGTAAGAACCAACCAAATTGGTACAAAATGCATCTGCATCACATGGGGAAGTTAGACATTCATTTAGGTCTATAAAAAAATAATAAGTAAGTAAGTAATGGTATGTATCCTCAGAGGTTTATCGACTATCGGCCCTTGAACAGTTTACTCATGTTCGGTTCAAACAAAATAGGCAGGTACAAAAGTTGGTCCTACTATCATCTATTCGTAAAAAGTAACTCGGTATGCAGACGGTGCATTGTCATACAATGGTATACACAATCCATATAAGGATACAGACAGTCCATATAAGTGCATATACAGTTCATGTAAGGGTATATGCAGTCGATATAAGGGTTTATAAACTCCATATAAGAGTATACATATAAGTCCATATAAGGATATAAATAGCGCATATGAGGACTGACACAGTCCATATGTGGGTATACACAGTCCATATAAGTATATAGACAGTCCACATAAGGGTATAAAGAGTACATATACGTATATAGACAGTCCATATAAAGGCAAGCACAGTCTATATAAAGGTATAGACAGCCTATATAAGAATACTCCCTCCTACATAGTCTATATATTGAGTTAATTAACTTTTTCGATAGCTTCTGTAAAAGTAAATATTCTCTTCATATGCAGTGTAAAATAAGATACAAATAATCACTGTGGAGGAGTGACTTTGGAGCATATCACCAAGTGCTTAAGAATCTCTCCTCCAAAGTGATTAAGCACTGCATATTAATATTTGAATACTGATACACCAGCTATCAAAGAATTTAACGAATATCCAACCAATCGAAAGACCGTTGACTGGATACTCTCCTCCGTGTATATTCCCTCTAGTATATTGATTCTCTAATTAGCCTGAATATTCCCTCTAGTATATTGATTCTCTAATTAGCCTGAATATTCCCTCTACTACATTGATTATCTAATTGAATGATTCCTTACCATCACAAATGAGGTTCACTCCATTTCCGGTCCCTGCTCTTGGTTGATAATTTGAGTTACATGTGCAAGTAAATGAATTGATCGCGTTAGTACAGAACGAATTTATTGGACATTGGTTAGTTAAACATT
Organism: Neoturris breviconis; assembly: GCA_032360805.1. Lineage (NCBI taxonomy): Eukaryota > Metazoa > Cnidaria > Hydrozoa > Anthoathecata > Pandeidae > Neoturris > Neoturris breviconis. The sequence continues at coordinate 1,106 of JAULBZ010001383.1, read as the reverse complement.
GGTTCGACTCTAAACAAAAATTAATGGTTAAGTGGTCAAAATAATAGCAAATAATCACTGCGGAGGAGAGATTGATGGGAATATCTTCAGGCTTTGTAGTTTTATTTAATTTCGAGCCACGTCCATGGAAGTACTGACACCTACCTGTTCCCCTGTATAGTGGTTGCAGCCATGTTTCGGGGTCAATAGGGTCGGTTGAGTGTTGTATCACCCGTAATGTGACTGATTAAGACCTGGAGAAGATAAAAACTACTCTCTCTCTCTCTTAGTAGTGGTCTCGGTCTTGAGAAGAGGGAATGATTAACAAAACGCTCAAACATCACTCTTACGCAGTGCTTTTTTACTCTTATTTCGACCACTATAGTTATTCATTAATACTTCCATATATGGCACTATACAGTCCATATACGTCCTGATAGTTGTGTTACTACAGTAAAAGCATTCTGATGTCTTTCATGGTCTTCAATTTGTTACTAATCCATAGATGTATTCAGGTGTCTTTGATGGATCTCTAGATATGTCACTCAGTACACACTTCATAGATGTATTCAGATGTCTTTGAGGAACCTCTAGATATATCACTCAGTACACGCTTCATAGATGTATTCAAGGGCCTTTGATGGATCTCTAGATATGTCACTCAGTACACACTTCATAGATGTATTCAGATATCTTTGAGGGATCACCAAATATAAACACATACACTAATGGTGCGCATGCACAAATTGATTATATGATAATATGCAGTAATATGAAGAATAACGTTTGAAATTGAAGAGGATACAATAGCTTTAGTTACATCTACTTAGATCATCGTATTGTATCTGCTAAAATACGGCTAAGTCTACGAGCAAACTAGTTAAAAAACTTTAAATTTCCAGTGCTAATTAAGCCACAGTAGACTAGTTTATAGTCGTTAGTAAGCTAAATCTAAAAAGCGGGAAAATATCGGGGATAATCGGAAAATCGGAGTGCCGTAATGAGAACGGGAAGAGAGAGAACAAACGACTAGAAAAGATTGGCAATTTTGTGAAAATTCTCTCACCTAAGCTGCGCACTCACTGGTCAAAATTTTGACCAGAGTTCCGTAATCGATTTTCAATAGA
>JAULBZ010001382.1:0-22506 GCA_032360805.1 Neoturris breviconis | reverse complement strand
AGAATAACATTCTCCAAGAAACCACAACTAGCAAGTTTTACACGCATAATAATTTGACGATCAGGTACCATCATAGCAACAGTTCGGAATTGAACTTTCAAATTTTCAGGTAACTCTTGACGACCCGCATAACCAGGATTCTAGATAAGACCGAAGGATAATACTGAGCATAGTTCTTAGTAACAAAATAATCTATTAAATGGCAAGTTTTAAAAAAAAACCCTTTCTAAAAAGAATACTATGTGTTACATAGAATCAATTGAAGTCTAAGAAGAGTCAACAATATCAACAAGAGTCAACCATCTTGCAATGGATTAGTTTTTTTGGACTAAAGAAACCAATCAGAAGAAACTAATCCATTGTAATCTCTTTGACTCATTTTGTGCGTTTCATTTTCGTTGATTTTGGTCAAATATAGTTTCTTTAAAACCTAACAAAAATGTTGATGAGAGTAATGAGTCAAAGATTTTGCAATGGATTGGTTTCTTCGTACCAAAGAAACCAATCTATTGCAAGCTCATTGACCTAACATACTTCTGCACAGATTGATTTTTGTTGAATTTTGTCAATTTTAGTTGATTTAACCATCTTTTAACTCTTAAGACGTTAATTCATTTTTAAGTACCCTTCTCTAAAGTAATTGCTATCGTCAATTATCGGGTCAATCTTAGTCAATTACAATAGTAGTTAATACATCAGCAGGCTCTGGGGTAGGTTGTTGCATAACCCTCCTGAACGTGTTCCAAATATCCACGGTTTTGGAACTTTTGTTTGTATTTTTAATTGCAGCTTTATTCAGTTAAGAAATTTTGACTTGACAAACATGACTTGGAATGGCAACAATAAACGAGCCTAAAACTATTTCTTCTTTAGGTTCTGTGTACCGCTCATTTACAAGCTCAGCATAACGATCAATCAGCATGTGGTTTTTAACAGTAGCCGGCATCTTTACTACTACGCTACAAGCTATTTCTAGCCCTCATTGTACCAGTAAATGTTCATAAAAATATATATAATATATGTTATCTTTTGCCACTCGCAAAAGTTTTTGTATTCCTTCATTCGCGAAAGTTTATGCCTTGCGAATTGCATTATTTTTCTTCATTCGCGAAAGTAAAATCCAAACATTTCGCGAATGTTTTACCTCGCGAAAGTTTGTGCCCGCGAAAGTTTGTGCCAGCGAAAGTTTGTGCTCTTAAAGTAACATTAACCCTATTTACGTATAACTTCTGATCCACTTATCATTTTAGGTCCAAATTTGGCGACTTTTCATGTTATTGTATTTGAAAAATCTTTCCAATAAACTTTTTCCAAAAGTTTCTCCAAACGGACCCAGGACCACTTTTGGCCTTCGGTACTGGAAATTTTGTTTTTTGGGTACTGCGGTTGGATACTCACATTCTGCATGAAATGATTCCGTATATTGTGAAGTAGTTCGAAAGTTATTGGGGTGTGGTACATTGTTGTCCCCCCCCCTCCCCGTGGTTATTAGACCCCCAAAAAGGCCGGGTCTTATAGGGTTAAGACTTGGTGATTGATTTTAGTGGTGGCTACTTTGTTCAAGATAAGCTTTTCTAGTATAAAATAAATAAAATAGGACCTAAGATATATTATCTATCGCAAGTGTGTTGTCTTGTTTTTTTAAATATAGTATGTAGATTATAAACTATGGACTACGCTTAGCATCCAACTGGAGGCTAAGCCTACTTTAAGGGAAGGAAGTAATGCGGTAGAAACTTTCGCCATAAGACAAATTTGCAAAATTTAGGGAATTAACTTAAACGATTTAGCTGCAATAGAAAAATTAAATGCAGTGATACAGTGTTTTAGCAGATAAAAGGTATCAGAGAAAGAAAAAAAGATGTGTTGAGGAAGTTATCATTCCAACGATTATCGAAATTGACTGATCAGTTACTGCAGTCACTATGGCGGATTTAGAAAAGTTATAGAAGTACATATAAAAGATTTACTTAAAAAAGTGTAATTTAGTTATTTCTCTTTTCAGCGATAAGATCATAAATTTTGTTTGCTTTTTTTATATTTATCTTTGGCAGAATTTTTTTTCTTGTCTGGAAATTAACTATTGCGAATTGAAACAATAGCTTTTCGCGAGAATTTGCCAGATTTCTCGAGAATTTGTCAGAATTCGCAAAACTTTCTTCCGCACTACTTTCTTTCCTTAAAGTAGTCGTTTTCAAGAATTATGTTGGGACAATCTTTCTCACTTTTTTGTCTGAAAATTTATCTGGCTAGAATTTTGCACTGTTCCAAAGTGTTTTCTGACAAATTTTTTAATAGGTTACATGTCTTTCAAATATGAATCCAGTACTTTAATTGTTTGATGCCTGATCGAACTACCAATCAAGTCGAACCACATATTTTAAAATAAGAATACCAGGTTAAAAATGGTTCTAAAACCAGGATTTCTGTAAGACTTATTTAAGCCACAGATGGTAAAGTATATATAATAAAATGGTATAACATTACTGCAACAATAAATAGTGCCATTTGTTTTATTATTCTTGTTTTTGTAAAGTAAAAGTTAAAAAAACAAAAAAAAAACAAGCTGATTTGAACCATTTTCAACCTGGTATTCTTATTTTAAAATGTGTACAGTAGTTCTGACTTTTTAACAGTGATTATTTGTTTGGTGAAGTCTAGAAAGATATTTAGCATAAAATTGTTCTGGAAAAGTTGGACCATTGCAATTTTCATCTGTAATCTCCCTGTGGATGACATGGTATTTTTATTGATATCCTGAGGTACGGGATATCCTCATCCATAAAGTAATGTTCTTTTGGATATCACATGTTTGTGGGAATGTTTATTCTGATGCAGAAATTCAAATCAAATCAACACGTACCGATACGAAATGGTATTTTTTGCATCACGGTACCCTTCAATAAATTTGTCAAAAGCAATGGACATGCTGGTTGACCAAGGGAAAAGGGTTACGGATATCCCTTCATTGAATATTTGAAAAGGAACAGATTTCTGTTTCACTGGGGTATCCGGGGATTCGAAAAAAACTATTAATTTACCTAAGACTTGTACAGGGGGGAGGGGGATTGTCCGGGGGATTGAGACCTTCCTCCATCCACAGGGGAGGATGAAAATTGCAATGGTCTAATTTGTCTTGGGACCTTTGTTGTTTTAATGTCACTATGGTATGGAAATTGCCTCATAGAATAGGTGTTGTAGTATTTCTAATATAGAAAAAAAAAGGATCGATTAACAACGATAACGAGGTGGTCATCATTCTTTTCGTCTTTTTCCTCACATATTCTTGTTGCAACTTCTATACCAAACATTCAGTCTATCAATGATATGTTATAGCTTTATAGAACTTGATGTTTTGTTTCTTTCATACAACAATGCGTATAATAATCAAAGATAGTCTTTTCCAAACGTTTCTAAACCTAGCACGTCTGCCACCAAACCCAGTCGCAAGAATAGAAGGTTGTTTTTCTTGTACCCACGTGCAGAAAATTTGCGCACATGAATTTGTTTATCTTGTTTACCCAAATCAAAAATTAAGGGAATCGATAACAACTTTATGATAATTGAGGACATAAGCTCTCCTTTGTGTGGCCACCCAGCGGAGGAGTGTACATTAGCTAGACTGGTAGAATTATCAGTAGATCTCCTGCCGCTATGAAAGCAAGCTTCCTATGTTTCCAGGGTTTTTTTGAAAAGGCAAGAAACCCTGGTATGTTTCCAGGGTTTTTTTGAAAAGGCAAGAAACCCTGGGAATGAGGTTGTTCCTGTCTACGACTATGTTCACACTTGTCGTATAGAAACTATTTTGGAACAATCTCATTATGTTTCAAGTGTGAATACCTAATCGAAAAATATGCCGGAATGATTCTATTTCACCACAACAAGCGAAATGAAATCATTCCGCTGAGTATATCGAATTGATAAGGAACAGTGTGAACGCAAGGCCTATCCGGTATGTAATTCATTCCGAAATGATTTCTATCCGATATGTGTGAACGTAGTCTACATCTACACTCAATTATTTATAAATCAATTCCATTTTAAAACAAAGTGTTAAACAGAGTGAGTGAGAGCTACGACAAAAAAAACATGATTAAAATGATTGTTTGTATTATTTATATGCTTGTGTAATATCGTTGATCCATGTTTGAAAATAATGCAGCTCTTTTGTTTGTTTTTCTGTTCATGTGCTCTTCTTACTCCACTTATGCATAAATAATTTTAGAGTAGCAGGTTGTTTACTAGAACTCCTTTGTTTTAGGCGGAATATTCTGTGTCAAAAACCTTGATAGTCTTCTTTTTGAAGACTAAATTTTGACTGTCCGTAAGTCAGCTGAGTTGCTAAAGTGCTCACTTTCTCTTGACGTCATTATCATTTGCAACAACATTAATTATACCGAAGGAAGTGACTGAATAATTTATCAATATACGACAAAAGTTTGAAAGGCTTACCCAGTGATTAAAAACTTGTTTAATGTCCGCAGTCCAGTCACCGTGATGACGGGCAATGAAAAACCCCTCGAATTAACGCCGCATCGTTAAGCCTTGCAAGTGATGTTTACTGTGATGAGAGAGATAAGTTCTAGATAGTATCATTCTAGTTATCTTATCCGGAGAACAGGGGTATTTTTTATTAAATGACGTCTTCATGTTAAACTGTCTTCATATTAAATTTGAAGTTCAGATTTGAAATAATTACGAATCAGCTATAAATAATACTTTTATCGTAAGCATTTGGCAAGGTACTAAACGAAGGTAAAGGTGATATGAGCATATAATCATCTGCATAAATTGACCCCTGTCCTTTGATAAGTGTTTATAGAACATTACCTAAACGTTTAAATATTTGTTTATTAAAATGTTACGTACGATGGGATGTGATATATTATTCCATAGTCACTTTTAGGCCTATATGGATGTACACAGTTACGTATAGTACTTTGGATGGATGTTTTATAGCTGTTTATAGTTAGATGTTGTGTTTCTTAAAAGCATGCAATTAAGCAACTCGAAACAGTTGCTTGTTATATTGTTATTATTATTATTATTATTATGTTTATGGTCTTACTTCTTTGAATGATCTGTTGAGTAAAAAATTATTTTAAGAAGGTAAGGTCTATTTTATTTAGTCTAGATCTAGAACGATGATACAATGTAGCTACTAGTTAGATTTTACTCCTAAATTTGGCCACAGGGTATTTTAAAACTCCAAATAGCTTCCAAAATCATCCGTTTTGAGGCACGTGTGACAGTTAAACTACATAGGCGTGCTTCGAAACTAACACGCGTGCTTCTTATTGAGCTTTGAAACTAACACGCATGCTTCTTAACGTGCTTTGAAACTGTTCATGCATGCTTCTAAAATCATCTGTTTTGAGACAAGCGTGCCAGGTAAAAAAAAAAACGAGTATCACTCACGTTTTTAGCATTTTTTGTTCTGCAACTTGTCACCTTTTTGCAAATACAGTCACATAGGTTTCTAATGTAACTTCAACTTTACATTATTCAAACCTTCTTAAATAAATTAATTGTTTCTAATTGTATTACTATTTCTATGTACTATTATATTTTCAACTTAATTTTATACTGTTCTCCTTAATATAAAGATTTATAGACTTGTTATCTGTTTTGTTTCTTGGAGCTACTGTAAATGGTGACATTTTAAGAGACAAGTATGCAAGTTTCACTTAAGTATTAAGTACAAAATATCTTGGACGGTTTTATTTTCGGACAAAGCAAATGTCCGAAAATTTAAATGTTATTTCAGACGATTTTGGACAGTTATTGGCAAAAAACTGTACAACTTAAATTGCAAAGAATTTGCGGCGTTTTTGTCCAAAGTTTTTTGGTCCAAACTTATTGGTTCAAACTTTTTTGTAATTATTGTGAATTATAACTTGAAAGAATTCATTCATGAGAAAGAATTACAAGGAATTTAAAACATCCAAACATAGGGATTCCAAGTTAAAATAGTTGATCTGATATTGACGAGCTTGAATAACTAACAAAATAAATAACACTAACATCATTTTTAAAAATCTTTGAGTTGCAGTTTTAAAGCTTTTGAAGAAATTGATCCAGCAATTTATGCGAAAATTATTACATTATCTTTGAGTATACAAGATATAGTAGGTGCTTACATGATGGTATCTTTGCAAATAATAAAGCTTGGTGCATCAAACTTTGCAGCCGTGTTGGATAAAAAGATTACATCTCTAGCCCACCTATTGCTATCACTTTGCGGCACCGGCCCACTTTTTTAATAGACCATGTTCTCAAAGGGCTAGCATATGGAAATTCGGTACAAGCATTTATGGCGATATTCTAGAAGGGCTCACCAAACACCTTTCGATTCTGTCTACTCGGTCCCAAGTTTTGGGGAAAGGGTCTAAATTGAGTTTTCAGTCAAATGGACCAAAAAGGTGTGGTACCGTACTGAAATGCTGGTTATGGCATTCTAGGCAATATTACGAGACCGCTGGCCGAATTATTTTCAATTTCATCACTTTAGGACCGAATATCGGTAAAAAAGGATTTTTTCAAAAGCGGTTATAGACAATTTCCGAACATTTGAATTTTATTAGGTTTTAACCACATTTACCCAAATAACATGCTAAAATGATAAGGGAGAAGTGAAGATTTATAATTTTTTTGAGAATTTGAATTCTGTGAGGTTTTGACCACATTCACCCAAATAACATGCTAAACATGATAAAATGATAACATATTGTTGTTACGTATAAGTTTTGGTTAATACCCAAGAGAAAAATCTTATTTGTTAGCAACTTCCATAAACTTTAAGGAACTATATACATCAAAAAAACATTTTTTCTAATATTATTTAGAAACAATAACATCTATTTCTTAAAATTATTCATTTTTAATCATTAACATCTATACTTAACTATTTCACTTCGTTAGAGGGGTGTTGCACACTATGTTTTACCAACTTAATAAGGATATGAAATCCTAATGTCATGTAAAATTTGGTGTTTATCCTTGACATAACTTGGCATAAAGGTTTTCCAATTGTTTATTTAACCTGAACATTACTATCTTAATAAAAACTTATTTCAATCACTGTATAATGTGTGTATGTAAATCATATTTTTTTGTGCTTAGGTTTAATTTTCAGTTGTTTTGGTGACTACTTTCAATACCGTACCTTTGACTTTGATTTTGTTTTTGAAATGGTACCTGCAGCAAGTTCCAGGTCACTTTATTATTTAGCTTACATTGTTTTATGCAGACAATTGTTAATATTCAAATTTACCACACAAATCCTTATAATATGATGAAATCGAAGATTTTATACAAATTTCATAATTAATTACTAAAATATTGCAATTAAGCAAAAATACAAAGCGGCTGGAACTTGCCACAGGTTGAAAAAATAATTTTTGCTTCAAAAGATGTAATTTGTTTTAACCTCCATGAATGTTGCGATACGCTCTGTCGCATTGATCACACTCGTCCCCCCTGTTCATATGTGGTCTCCAGACTCTTTGTGTGTGAAATGATTATACGTAATTTTTGAGACACCATACTGTAAGATCGCACATAATAACACTTCACAGTATGATTGCTAATTAACTGATAAATTCCTTTCAGATCACATGACATACAAAATCTTGAATATTTTCAATTGTGATTCCCAATGATATCACATAAAAATGTTAAAAAAATTCATTTGTTATATAAGGGGTTGGTCCACTGGTATATTGCACAATAAAAATTTAAATGGCCGACATCAGCATTCTGTACCAGCAAAATTTTACCCTTTACCTCTGTAGTTATTATTTTAGATAGGGTTCTAATTTTTACTCGCTAGTTGAGACCTACTTTCAAAATGGTGTTGGTGGGGTGATGTACACACTGATCGTAAATATTTTGAAACTTTTTGTGGCAAAGTTGGATTTATAATTTTTTTGCTGTAAAACATTAAAAGGTAGAGGTTATTTACAAACAGGTACTTTCATGATCAAAACACCACATTTTGTCTTGTCTTTTCTATGTTTTTTTTTTTAATTTGACTGTTTTTGTTATGCTTGAAAGTTTAGGTATAAAATTTATCCACAATTACATGATTTTGAAAAATGTTGAAAATCTATTAAGGAACATTATTTAGTTAGCAATCTGATGATTATTTTACTTTGTTGTGATACAGAAAAACTGCCATTTTGAAATTTTGGCAGCCATGCCAGTAAAACATTTTGGGAGATTTCCTTTTGCTGACAATTGGATTATTTCAAGAAGGTCTGTATAATACAACAAATAATTTTCTTTAAGCAAAAAGTATTTTAAAATCATGTGTGCCGAATGCTATTTGTGACCGTAAAACTACCATCAAATTTTCTACCAATGCTACTCAACTCATATTGCCTTTATATATCACGTATGCACCTTTTTGTTTTTGTAGATTTGGCAAGAGTGTTGGTGGATCTCTACTGGTGGCAAAACTAGCTTGGCCAAACCAATGGCTAATTCTGATTGGATCTTTATTATCTACAATAGGTGCTGGTTTACAAAGTCTTACTGGGTATTGCATTTAACATGTTGGATTATTTTAAAGTGCAAAAAAAAAGGCAACTATATGAGCTATATTAAAGTTTTTGCACAATTTAGTACCCAAGACCTTGTGATAATTTTGATGAAAATTATCTGAAGGCAACTAAACAATGTTGAAAATCAATGGTGCGGAAGAAAACATTGCGGAATTAGCTATTGAAATTGGTAAACCTGAAAAAAGTCAAACATCTCGGACTTACCCAACATGAAAAAGTGCATAGGAATTTTGCGAAGGTTGGCACATTTTTGCAGATGGTCGGAAGATTTATACATTCTTGTCAGTTCAATATAAAATCCAATAAATTGGATAGGGTTAAGCACATATACTTAATCCTTTATAAATATGGCCAATATACATACAGCCTATATGTGCATAGCCTATGTATACTTATGCATATGCATACCAAATTTCTTTTAATAAGCACACCCAGTGCTTATTTAATTTTTGTACTTGTGGGTGTGGTACTTATCTTCAGTACGATCGTTTTTTACCTAATCTATTGTTTAATGTTATTTCTAATAAGCACCACTCTGAAAAATGTGGCGTTTATTAGAGGGAGGTACTTATTTCACTCTTCTTACCTTAAGGTGCGGCGTTTATTTGAAACTCTTATTAGAGGAAAAACGATATAGCCTATATGCATGTAGCCTATAGTCTATATCCATGTAGCCTATTTATATATAGTCCAACCTATGGCCTGCATAATATAGCTTATATACATATAGCATATTTTTCTAGCGTATTCTCTATTTTTTTTTAGCGTTTTTATTAAAATGCATCACCATTGCAATATAGGAACACTACTATGTATAGTATATCTTCTTTTTTTTTAATGAGTTACTCTGTGCAAGGCATCAAGGCCACTACTTGGTAGAAAGCGACAAAAGAAGAATACATTATAGAAAGATGAAAGAATTAACATTACATTTAAATTTTTGCAGATCATAGGAAGGTGGAAAGCAAGATAAGGGTAAAGACAAGAAGGTGACTTAACAGTAAAAGGATGAGCATCACCTGAATATCTAATCTTATGAACAAAGATTTTTAAAGCAGCGGTTAATGACTTCAATTCATCATAAAAACTGCCATAGGAGTAGTTATAAAATAAGGACAGTGAAGCCACACTGCAACGATGAGATAAAGAAAAGACTATAAGTTTGAAGAAATACCGGGCCAACAATATTAATTATCTTTTCTGAATCTGGTCAAGTAGGTAAAGAAAAAAAGCAGAGGTACCAGCATATGACAGCAGTATTTAATACAAGGTCAAATGGTAGCCTCTATAGATACTGGATACTCTCTGGTGAAAGAAAGTTCTGAGCTCTATAGAGAGAACCAACTTTTACAGCTGCAGATTTGGCAATCGAGGTATTCCAGGAGAATATTACCTGGAGTATCCCAGGTAGGTATTCCAGGAGAAGTCATTTGAGAAGGATAGACCTTTAGACCAAGAAGACGAAAATTGTTGAACAAATTCTCAGGAAGTGCAACTTCATTCATCATAATGAAGGGCAGAAAAGGTTCCTTAAATCGATTAATTAAGAGAAATTTAGTTTTTGAAGCATTGAAAGTAACAAGCCATTTATTGCCCCATTCAACAACAGTACATAGATTAAGCCTCAGCAGCCGTTTCAATCTTGTCAAAGACATCATTGGTCTTGCCCAAACATGAATATACTGTTGTTTCATCAGCATAGATAGCCAATTTGCTCAAGACGTGATGATGTAGGACTAAGGACTGAGCCTTAGGGAAAACTAGCATTAATAGAGTGGCTGTTAGACGATTGACCTTCGAAGTCAACTCTTATTTTGCGATCTGAGAGGAAAGATTATAAATTATCTCTAATAAGGGACCAGAAACACCATAAGCATTGAGCTTATGTAGAAGACGAGCATGGCATACCTTATCGAAAATCTTGGATATATCCATACCCAGAGCAATAGCTCTGGATTTCTCACAGATATTCAAAGCACGATAAACATGCTCGCTGAAAACAAATATGCTCACTGAAAACAAATAAAACATCCAGTTGATCTAGCAGAGCAAAAACCATACTCAAAATCCAGGAAAAGATTGAGAGAATCCAGATGATTGATCAAAGATCTGTTAATAAGAGATTCGAAATCTATACTAATGATAAAAAGAAGACTTATATAAGATGATAATTGTGGGGATCGGATCCCTCACCAGAGTTTTTGAAAACAGGAATAACAGAGGGGAAATTTCCAGCAAGAAGGATAGCAAGATTCAGCAGCACACTTGACATGTAATTTGGAGAGAATTGGAGAAATTTCAGAAGAACACTTTTGAAGAATGATAACAGGTATGCCATCAGGACCAGTGGCCCTTGATGGATCAAGCCCAGCAATCACAGTAGCAACCTTTTTAGAAGTAATAACAAAGTTATCAAGATGTGTATTTGTCCTGAGCGGAAAGTCACGCAGATGATATCCAGAATCATCAAGAGTTTAGGTCTTACTAAACAGCTTTGCTAAAAGCTCAGCTTTGTCTTTAGAAGATGTAGGAACTTCAGGGCAATAGAATAAAGTTGCGATCGAAGATTTCCCTTTGTTAGAAAAACCATTGTGGATGCGCCAGAAATCATGAAGGCCAATGTTTTGGGATGTGGCATCTTAAATAAATCTGATGTATACATTTACTATGATGTATGCGAATCATTTCTGTATGCTTTTGCTCGGTTTTCCGAGCGACTTTTCAACAGTTTACTTTGGTGTGGGTTCAATAAACAAACTTTAATTTTGAATCTGGCCAATGAGTTACAATATGTGAATTATGTAATATACCACATAGCACAAATGATTTAACTGTAACCGAAGAAACTATATAACTGGCAAAAAAACATAATTTAGCAGATTATAATTACAAATTCAACTTTTTTTTCAGGGCTCCAAGACTACTTCAAGCCATAGCCAATGATGGGGTGATTCCATTTCTTAGAATATTTTCAGTTGTTTCCAATGATGGCGAACCTAAGAGAGCATTATTTATTACACTTCTTATTTCTGAAGTTGGTGTTCTTATTGCAAGTTTGGATTCTGTTGCTCCTATCATTACTATGTGAGTATTTCTTGCTCCTATTGTAATGGGAATTCATTAGCCCAACAAAGTTTGGATGGGTTATTGCTATCACTTTGCGGTGGCAGTGGCGGCGGCCTGCTTTTCTTAATACACCATGTTCCCAAAGTGCTAGCATTTTGAAATTTGCTACCAGCATTTGTGGCGAAATTCTAGAAGGGTTTGCCAAATATTTTTTGATTTCATCCACTCGTCCTGGGTTTTGGGCAAAAAGGGTCCAGATTGAGTTTTTGGGCCAATGATAAGGAGAGAAATGGAGCCTTTTTTTGACATTTTAATTTTCTATGAGACTTTGACCATGAACCTTAATTGGCAAACATTTTGTATCTTGGGTAGGTCCTTCCTCAATTTTTTGTGATGATGAGTGATATTTTTTATAAAAATAATTTTAAGAATTGTCTCCATTTTGATTTTGGGAAGCTTCCTTCTATTAATGTGTATTCACTTTAGGGCCATTTAATTACCATCATGAGTGTAAATTTTTATAACATAATTAATTAGTCACAATTCAAATTAAAAATATAATGACAATACACAATTCAAAAGAGGAAGAGTTTTTAATAAAATAATAAGCTGTTTTAATGAATATGTATTTACTTCTATTTCATTATTCTTTATTTCTAATAACAGATGATGACAACCACCTTTACTTATTTTATCATCTTAATAAATTAAGTTTCAAGTGTTTAAGTATTAAATGCATGGTTTCTATATGCCTATATACTGCTATATATACATACATGCATACATATACAGACATATACATACATTACATACATGTACATACATATACATGCAATAGTATGTATGATCAAAGCATATATTATACTATACATAATAGTCCGAGTAGCCTATACAGTGTTACATATAACATATAGTCTTTGAAAGCACAACTAATACTATAACATAGGTGCATTCTCTTTTTTTATTTGGTGTGTACATAATGCTATGATGGTGTGTATGGTGTATGTAATTCATATCCACTATGGAGGAGTGACTTTTGAGCATTGCTTTAAAAGCTATGATTTGAAATTTTACTACCCTAATTTCGCTACCAATTGTTTATTTGACCTGAAATTCTGCCATCTTAATGAAGGCATAATGTATAATGTGTGTTTGCAAATAATATTTTTGTACTTAGCTTTAACTTGGTTTGGTGGGCTAACTTGAAAATTAAGAGTTTTAAAGCTCATTTGTAGCTATTGTAATTAGTGCAGGAAAATCAAGGGTGAGGCTGTAAAATGTTTAAAATCTGGCTAAACATATAACTGGGATAGGGAAGTAGCTAGTCATGGTGGAGTTATATTAAGTTGATTGTACTTATATAATTCAGTTTAACTACAGTATATAGTTGACTTGTGAATGCATTAATCACTAAGTATATGCTGCATTTACCTTCCACCATGTGAATGAATCCATTTATAAGCTATTCTTTCATGCATGCTTATTATATTTATTTAGGTTTTTTCTTATGTGTTATGGCTTTATAAACTTTGCATGTACGTTGCAGTCCTTACTAAATCTTCCAAATTGGAGACCTCGGTTCCGTTATTATCATTGGTAAGTTTTTGTTGGCTGTTTCTCCTGAATACAGGAGCTGTAACAACATTTAGCGAAGGGAACGTGAGGTATACAGTCAAACTAACGATTTCTAAGATATTTTATCGAATAAAACGGGACTTTTATAAGACAAACTATCGATTTTCAAGTCATTTTAATGAAGAAAACAGGAGAATTGCAAAGCAAATCAAATCAATACTGGCTTAAATATACAATTTAACAGCCTTTTCCATAAGGAAAGAACGAATGAACATTTTTTTTGTCATAAAAATGAATGAACACTGTTTTTGTCGTAAAGTCATTGCGATACTTGTAATGTGAATAGGGCTTTGATAAACTTATTATTTTATAAACATGAAGTAAGCATTCTATTTTGAATATATTTAACGTCCTATTCTATTAAAACTGGTAAACACGTGTGCTTTTCTTTATTATGATAACAAAGGGTGACTAACCAGTGAGCAAAGACTTTTGTTCAAAGTTACCAGTGAAGATGCTAGAACACTGTCGTTCGACGTTGTTCTAGCGTCTTTATTGTGGACTTGGATGAAGTTTATTGTAATGGATTATTTTATATGCGATGGAGATCAATAAAAACAATTGTAAGTTGTTACACACGAAAAAAATATTTGAAGGTATATCAATTCTTACAGATACATCTTAAAAGGAGACGAAGCTGAACGCGATAGCTTCTACAGATTACAGACTCATGTCAGATTTCGAAGTGCGCAATTTTTCACATACGCCAATTATTTTATGTGACAGCATGCAGGAACGGGATTGCGTACCTCGTGAGAAGCCTGGACTTGGAATATTGCGGCAGCAATATTCTTGACAATTGGTCTCAGAGAAGCTTTGCAAATAAGACCTATATTCAGTGTTTTGTATTAACTATAAATTTTGTTTATAGGTGTTTATCATTTTCTGGAGTTATTTTATGTCTGACGTTAATGTTTGTATCAAGTTGGTATTATGCATTAGTTGCTATACTCATTGCTGGATTTATATATAAGTACATTGAATATAGAGGGTATGTGATATACAGTTTTTTATTTCACAGTTTTTCTCATAAGGACGGAACATTTTTGCCCACTTAGTATCTAACATAAGTAGAGCCTATTTGCCATTACCAGGTGTGTGAAGCAGATATATGCATCTGCTATACATGTAATTTAATTATCTTTTAGTGATTTTGTTTTTATTTTATTTTTCTCTTCCTTGATGATAAAGGCCAATAGAAACATTAATTTCTTGGTAACATGCATTGAAACATTTAGAATCTCTTAATTCTTACAACATTTTTAGTTTGAACATTTGGAATTTCAATATCAGTGGCTGTATATCATTTTTTTAACGTTGCTTTAGTGAAATAGTTAATATGTTTTTGTTGTTATACTTTTCTTGCTTCCACCCAATAATACATCTTGATACTAAATAGTATAGCCAAAATGTTGTCATGTTTTAGTATTTGTCCTAAATTTTGACCAGCTTTTTTTTTAACTGAGATTAGCAATGACTTATTGGAATTTCAATAAATCTCAACATTACCACCAAATTATATTTGAAGTTTCAATAAAAAAATTGAAATATATTTACTCAAAAATTAGTTTGAAAGACAACAACATTCCAAAGCTGCATAGTATTACATTTGCATGATACTGCATTAAATGATAATGCATAAAAGATAATAAACTTGATTCCAATTGGGATTTTGTGTTGTTTTATAGTAACCAGAAATCAGGAAACAAGCTCTTGTTATACTAAATATTAAATAGTCCATTAATTTTCTTCTTTAACAAACATTTCTTTAGTGCTGAAAAGGAATGGGGAGATGGATTGAGTGGATTAGCGTTAAGTGCTGCTCGCTTTGGGTTACTGAAGTTAACTGATTCGCAAATCCATACAAAAAATTGGAGACCACAGTTACTTGTTTTATGTGAGACAAAAATACATTCGTTATCACTCAATGATGCAAGTAAAAAGCTAATCTCTATAGCAAGTCAGTTAAAAGCAGGTATATTAACTTTTGTTATATATTTTTCTAGGCAAAATTGACAACATATAACAGCCAGTTATTTGTTTTCAAGATAATGAATAGTCTGTGATTTGATTCCAATATACCCAAGCTTTGTACTCTGATTGTGTTTACAACCCTTGGAATATTTACATGTAGCTCTTTATTAGGAATCTTTTGTGACCAGTGCATGTTGAATAGAAATCCAGGTAATAACTCTGTTTTTTGCTCAAAGTTGGTTTGTATTAAGTATTAGATCTACCTTAAGTGTATTAATTTTCGCGCGGATTAAATTTCGCGGATTTCGCGGATTTTAGGGTGCTCCGCGAAATTAAATCTCCGCGAAAAATTTAAAACTTAGTCGTCCGCGAAATTAAATCCCAGCGAAAAATCACGAAAAAATCCAAAATATATCTAGGACAATTCAGAAACAGTTCAGAATAAGACGTTTTTATCTTTTTTAACGAAAAATATAAATCAGTTAGAGTCCAAGCTTGAGGTTAGTGACAACAAATTTTTTTTTTGAATTTGCACATCTCCTTGACTTTTAAAAAGATCTCGAATATTTCACTTTAGTTTTTGGTGCAACAGTGATTTTTGGTCGTTTTCTTTTACGTAAAACTCTTTAACTAAATCTTCGTACTTCTTTAAAACATTCAATTTTTAGCTAACCGCGAAATTAAATCTCCGCGAAAAATTTAAATATAGGCCGTCCGCGAAATTAAATCTCCGCGAAAAATCCAAATTCGGCGTCCGCGAAATTAAGTCCGCGCGAAAATTAATACACTTAAGGTATAAAAGTTGCATTGAAAGTTCGTTGTAAATAATATAGAATATTTAAAATGGCGTGATATACATAGAAGAGTAACATTTAACAATGGTTAGGTTCTTACTTCATAAGTCTGAATTTAACTGCCGGATATTACCTGCAGAGGGGTATTTTTTTGAACATAGTGTTCATCTTAAAAGCTGTACTCAAAAAATACTCCTCCACAAGTGATGTCCGGCAGTTACAAACTTCCTTGGTTACATTCAGGCTTGCTTCATAGCTGCTTAATAATATAGCATCAAGTTTTACAATAAACTTGTGAATTCTAAATGAAGTCATTACATTGGTCAAAAGCACCTGAAAGGTGACATCACTTTCAACCAATGTGATGGCTTCATTTCGAATTCGTGCGAATGAATTCGCCTGGTAGAGTTCTACCTTAAAAAACCCGGCGGTACGGTATATCTAATCAAAATAGCAATGATGAATCAAATGAATTTGATTAGATGTATTATACACAACGGGAAATATATTAAAAGTTTAAAACCACATAAAAACTGAATGTGACAAAAAGAAGTTATATGCTGCCGTAAAAACTATGATATGTTTTCTATGATATGTTTTCTATGATATGCTTGAATAGCTTATGCATACTCGTGAGTTTCTGTATGAGTCTTTCTCTAATGTAGGTTTGAAAAGAGCATCACTGCACATGTGACGTAAATATAAAAGTTAAAGAATTTTCAAATGCAGAATCAGACCAGTGCTGCTTCTAGAGCTTCTAGATCTATAAGTATAGACCAACCAAGTATAGACCAGCTATTCATTGTTTATTTATAAAGGTATATTATATTATATGTAGCTACAAATTTTAATATAGAGAAACCTATTTATGACGGAGTTTTCTTTGTACTTTGTGGCAAACTTTGTGGTCTACCATACACATATATTGCTGTCATAACTAATGCAGAACCAACACAAAATTGCAAGCTCAGCACAAAGTTAAATGCATATATCGAGACAATGCATGACAGAATAATTGCAAACGATGTAGCAAAACCTTTTAGAATGTTATCAGCATACTTCACAACAACAGCAACAAGAAGACCACCAAACGCTTGCATAAATATAGCAAACCATACAACTTTCGAATAACCAAATAACACCCCTTTCTCTTTAATTTTCGCTCCATCATTTAATAACATACCGCCAATACCGAATAAAATACTGAACGAACCAAGTTGGATATTTCGTAGCCAAACACTTCCACCTTGGCCACCACCGCTGCCTTTTAATATTTTCTCAAAATAAACCCCTGCAAATCCAGAACATACACATGAAACTAAAACAGCTGCAAGTCCAATAAACGGATTTTGTTTATCATCAGGGTGTTTTGCTTTTAGCAGGCTAGGTTGAAGCTGTACTAATGCAATTCCGAAAAATAATAAGACTAATGAAAACCATTGCATTTTACTCAAACTCTTTCCCAACATCAGCACAGAAAAGACAGCTGTAGTAAGCACTTTCAACTGATATGTAACTTGAAATGTAGCAGCATCAAGGTTTGACACAGCAACGAATTGTAAATTATTTTGTATAACATAGACAAGTGATGGCACAGCAACCTTAAGAGTAGACATTGGATCAGCTAGGATGTTTTCATAAAGATATCTAAGCCACTTTCCAACATCTTTGATTTCGAATAAAGTCAGGAACAAACACGTCACAAGTTTAAACAGCTAATTTATAAATTAAAAAATAATAATAGTGTACAAGCTAGATATTATATTGAGATTCTAAGAGGACAGGCATTATCAAAGTATCTTTATGGTGATTCCTTATTTCCTTCCTTAATAAGTGCCTCCCTTGAATAAGCACCACCAATAAATAGCGCTCCTCCTGAGAGTGAATGTTTTTAATAAAGTACCCCCAACTTCAACAGCAACTGTTGTTCTGTTAGAAGAAGCCACCGTTAAGATACTCTGTTTGTCATCAACACAGAATCTGATATGGAAAAGGTAGCACAGAATCATGGAGGAGTCAGTACAGAATCTGATATAGAGGAGGTAGCACAGCTTCTCAAAAATTTCTCTTTACTTTCACAAATTTGCAATAAGCTTGATTAAGCTTCTCCCCTTGAATAAAAGTGACCTCTTTTTTTGGTCAATTTTGGAACAAGACCTCTCAACACCAGCATTTCAGGGAAGTATAGTAATACATTTTCCTTCCTAACTAATATTGGTTTGGTGGATTTCGGCAATCTTCAACCAATCTAGCAATGATCCAAAAATGCTGCCTGCAGTGATTCCTGCAGGGCTATTTTCCAATTCATGTTAATGCAGAATAGGACAGAAATATAGTATACACTTGTATATCAGTATTTGAGATAAGAGCAAATAATCACTGCGGATGAGTGATTTTTGAGCATTGCTTCAGGTGAGAAAGTCAGAAGCAATCCCTCCACCACAGTGTGATTATTTGTTCATATTTCAAACACTGTATATTAATTTTAAAAGCTATAGGCCTGATCTTCACTGCTTAAAATTTGAGAATTTATTTATCGACAAGCTTGAGCAGCCATTGAAAGCATATCTAAGCTTCATATAAATAATATTGTCAAATTACACATATATGCATCATCATAAACTACTAGAAAAATAAGAAGCTAGATATGGTGCATTGGTTAAAAATAAAAATATGAATGAATTTGCAATGGATAAGATTACATAAAGATTCAATAAAATCATAGCAGAGGTATAAGTAAGTATAAATAACATGCCTCAACATAAATGTTGTGTATCACCTGTGGAAGAGTGTTATTTAATACCATACAGTTTTCTGCTTTAAAGCTGCTAAAAACTGTAATAAAAACACTCCTCCACAGGTGATGTCTAACGAATATTTTGAGGTTTGAAACAATAGAAAAGAGTATTGAGACAATCATCTTACAATTGAACACTGTCTTCATAACAACAACAAATCAACATAGAATTTTCTACAGCAATTATTTTCCTTAAAAGAAGGTATGTATCCGATTTTCCATATTAGCTTTAGACAGTAATAGCCCACTCAGACTAGATGTTTCATTCTTCTTACCTCAGCAAACACAACAGCTGTGCTTGAAATGTACATATCACCTGGGAGTGTCCGAGAGTATCGAATTGTGAGTATCAATCCAGCATTCTGTACAACCAGTATTACTAAGCTTCCATATTTCAGGTTAGCATTAACTGTTGGTTTACGGGAACCCATATCTAGCTCCAAAGAAATATCTTTTTTTGACATAACCTAAATTAAAATATGCCAGGGCTCGAAATAACAGCCGGTCATCACTGTGGAGGAGAGTTTTTTGAGAATATTTTCAGCCAACTTGGCTGAAAATATTCTGAAAAATCTCTCCTCCACAGCGATGACCGGCTGTTATTTCGAGCCCTGATATGCAGAAGAAATATTTATATCTCTTTACATCTCTGAGAATATATATCAAATATTACTTTTAACCCGATATGTTGTTATGTAGTTTTAAAAACCAAGTTTGTGAAGCAATACCTTTCTACTCGTATAGAAATACAGTAAATTGGATGACAGTAAGTACAGTATTTGTTTATCAGTTTAATTGTTGGTTCGACTGAGAAGAAACTGTTGTCTCAAACGAGTCACAAGTCAAATAATTTCCAGTGATTTGGACCAGTACTTTATGAGACATAGGGGTGAAAGGCAGCCGCTGTCTTACTAACCCCACCCCACCCCAGGATAATTGGATTATATAATCACTGCAACATCAGAGACACACTTTCCCAAATTGGGTATTTTTTTGTTTCCTATTTGGCAATACGATATTATTTCCTAACAAACCTGATACTTCCATCGACAAGACATAGCAATTAATACAAAGCAATTCAGGCCATCCAAAACAAGTAAATATTGACTATAAAACTGGTATCAATATTTCCAGTGTATATTGTAAGAAGGAAAAGATATATTATTATACTGTTCTCTTCTTACAAATATAGATTATTGCATAGAAGTTTTCAAAGTGTACAGCATCACCACTTCAAGATTACAAACATTTTACAAAGAAAAAGTTGACATAGTAGTGACATCGACAATTGTAATCATGGCTATATTGATTCGAGAATACCCTAGATATGCAATGGCTGATACTAAAAAATGAAGGATACAGGTAAGCAATATCATTGATACCAACAGCAATATTGAGTGAGTGCTTAATTATAGTTGGGGAGTCACCAAATGATTCGTCCCAGGATATACTACTCTTTTACTCTCCGAGACTCTTAATTGGAAATCTATATTCAAAACAATTTTGAAGATTTAAAATGAGATTCGAAAACGCTTTCGAAAAAAATATATAAATATATAATTTATACAACATGTTGGGTGTGAGTGATTAAATGATGCCAACGTTCATGTTATATCCAACTTTGAAAAATTTTAGTTGATGTTAGACAACAGGTCCGTTAGCAACACATCACAGTTTCTTTATCCAAACCTAATATGATTTTTATATTGTCTTGTGTGTAACGTTATTGTCCATGTCGTTTATTCGTCTGTCTCTTTGTGTGTCCTCTGTACCTGTAACCATGTTTGTTAGTTTAGTTATGTATCCAAAAGAGTGACCATCACCTTGTCTCAGCATTTTTGCTTTTAGTGATGGTCTCCCTTCAATAGCCATATATTTGCATTTGATATTCCATATTTATGTAGGCGCAAAATTATTCATACACAACGTAGTATTATGTACATATAAAGGTAATCATTTGTTATATAAGTGGTTGAACCAGGAGCATATTGTGCAATATTTAAAATTGCCAACGTCAGCAGTAGCACAAAAATCTTGCTCATCACCCATGCAGTTATGTCAGAAAGAATTCTAATTTTTATTTGCTAGTTAAGACCTCTGAGAAAAAGAGCGCATTAAATTGTCAGCTGTAATTTGGAACGAACTGCTTACAAAATGACATTATTGGTGTGCCCATATAAACTTTTTGTGGCTGAGTTGGATACAACAAGTGCTATTCTCTGTAACATATTTGTAAAAAGAGATGGTTTATTTACAAACAGGTAGTTTACAGTGTGCTTTCAGGTTTAAAACAACATTGTTTCTCTCGTATTTTCTATTACATAAAAAACTTGGCAAATTTGACTGTTTTTGTTAGCTTTTAAGTATACATGTTTGAAAGTTTAGGCATAAATTTTATCCACACAATATTAAATGACTTTAAAAATGTGTTGTGCATTATTTAGCATCGAGAGATTCCCTTTTGCTGATCTAGATTATTTTGAAAAAGTCTACAATATTATAAGCAAATGATTATCTTTAACATTCAGAATGAGATTATTGATAAAATGGTAACAAATTTTGGAGATGGTCCCTTAATACTAAATTTACACTTTAATAACAGGCTCTCAAGGTTTACGTATCACAGCATCCTTATAAAACACGGTTGTGATAATTTTATAACATTTCTAATTTTTATCATTTTTTACTGTCAAGTGATTTTAAAAAAAACTTGCTTTGTTCAGTATAACTAGTGACTAGCTAGCTACCTACTAATGAATTGTTATATTCCCTCTTTTTTTAGACAAAAAGTGATAAAAATGATAATAGCACAAACAGTCCAATTCCAAAATATCTGTGAGATGACATGTCATAGTTGTCGATCGACAACTATCTAGAATTTGTTGATTAGGCCTCTATAGCTAGCTAGCTAGCTAGCTAACTTTTTTTAGAAGGGAATATAGAAATACTGCCATCTGTTATGTAAAGGTCCCTCTGCCACTCCCCCCCCTTTCCCAAGAATGTAAGCCCCACCCCAAATTAGTCTTCATCAGCTATTTGTTCCTGGGTCTATATTCGGGATTTTACAGTGTATTTTCTGGCTTTTTCAACATCAAATTGACGTTTTTGCAGGTATTGCGACTAAAATGATTAGAATAGATACTTACTGCTGGTATTGTTAGTACGTATATGCATATATATTAATTGTTATATTGTTAGTCGGTTAGAAAACTATCAAGATGTTCTAAATATGCCAAGTGTAGTAGCCACTATTTCAATTTACTTTCTACCATGTCTCCCGTTCCGTTCCACGTTTCACTTCATATCCTATATCAGGGGTTTACCATATCAGGCAGGAGAAAATCAAAACAATCACTAGCCTGCGTCTCGAGCATACTAACTTACCATCTCCATGGCCATAATTTTATTTTTGCACAGGCTAAATTTTGTCTCGATCACCTAGTTGGTGAAATAGGAAGGGCGGGTAACTTTGACGCCCTAAAAATATGAACTTGGCGTATTCCCACCAACTTACCGTTGTCTTTCTTTTTTTAAAAAATTCTCGCGTAGATAGAGTACTCGCTAAAGATTTAATTTTCTATGGTGTGCGAAAAACAAGACTACAATCTCTCACTTTAATTATGAGACGTTTTTGAATTTTAGCAAGCAATATACACCACAAGCAAAACGCAAGTGC
>JAULBZ010001381.1:0-22512 GCA_032360805.1 Neoturris breviconis | reverse complement strand
TACATTATATTGGTAGAAATGGAATGTCTTCTGTTGGATTCAGCGCGGAATTTCCCGCTAATGGAAATCCACCTCATTTAATTAGTCTCAAATAATTACTATAATTAACGTTAATGGTTTGTGGATACTTAAGTTACTATGTGACGAAATTATCTTTTATATATTTATGTGCTTATATTCTATGCATGTTTGAAATAAAATGCTGTAAATAATGTATCCACGAGTAAACTACAACTATTTGCTTTAAGAGGAGGTGTGGCCGCAGGGGTATACTGACTAACCCTATTACTAGGGTTGACTGATTAGCTCTAATACTGGGGTATACTGATTAGCCCTAATAAAACTAGTGTTTACTGACTAGCCCTAAAAACCGTTGCAATTGGGCAAGGGTTAGGGTTATTGTTAGGTTATTTATTAAAGCAAGAATATGAGAGCCTGGAAACAAGGTTGATATGATGATGTCATGTTTGTTATTGCATTATTATGCTTGCGGATAAAAAACTTCCCGGTACTCTTAATGATAATATATTTTTTCTCATTATGTAAACATTAGAACTCAAGTGGAAAAAAACTTTAGATAGACGTAATTGAATAATTGTAGAAACAGTTTGTGTCCAAGACATTCCTTTAAGCGTGGTTCACACTAGGCGCTAAGTGCGCTTATATGCGCTACAAAATAGGCGCTAATCTCTAGCGCTAGGTGTGAACATGATTTTGTTTTCTATTAGCGCGCTATAGCGCACTTTAGCGCTCAAATTTTTCTAGCACAAGAAACAATTTTGTTTTATATTCGCGCTAGAACTTCAAAGACTGCCGACTGATCTTAAGCCGGTAGTAAAGTTAATCTCAAGAAGATATGCTTATGTTTAACGAAAGTAAAAAAAATAAAAACATGGCGGAAGAAAATAGAAAATTCTTAAGTTTTGAAACGATCAGAGCGTATAGAACTTTATACGATAAATCTAAAAATGCCTCGAACCCAAGAAAATATTTTTCGTGACTTTCTTCGTCTTTTCCTCCGTCTGATTAACATCTTAACGGAAAGAAGCTCATATAGCTCATCCATACTTTCATCTATACCTTCTTCTTCTTCGTTGTTGATCGAAAGTTCTCGAAAGTTCTCGAAAGTACTCGAAATTTAAAAGAAACTAAATTTAGTAGCGCACTTAAGCGCACCTTAGCGCCAGGTGTGTATTCTTTCATAAAACATCTTAATAATAATGAATCATGTTTTTACTTAAGCGCCTTGTGTGAACCCCGCTTTATAAACCGATAGGAAGGAATTAGAAGTTATGACGTCTGTATGGTATACAGCCAAGCAAGAAAATAAACATTAGATTAAAACGAAACTAAAATTTATTCAAATATATTCAAGCTACAACAAGTAGTACAGCTTTCGGTAGTACTTGCTACTACTTGCTGTAGATTGAGACTGGGACTCAGGCTAATGTTTATGTGTTCATGAAGAGTTTATAAAGCGTTCTCTCAGTGGAAGGCGCATGAATATTGACTTTCTTGTTTTTATGAAGATGTACAGTATAGGTTTTAGTTGCAGAATGGTTATTTTCACATTAATAGAAACGAAAGAAGAAACTCGGTGGGCACTCGATGTCTAATCAACGCTGAAAACGACGTCTATTCGACATTGATTAGACGTCGAGTGCCTGTAGGGAATACCCAGTTAGCAAAAACTGCCAACAAATAAAGACGCTAGAAAAACGTCGTTTGATGTTGTTCTAGCGTTTTTACTGCAGACTTTGAACAAGTTTTTGCTCCCTGGGCAGGGGTATTTTCATTTTATTGAGTCAAAATTCTTTATTTTTTAAAAGGAGATGCTTGCATAACTGATATCTAAAACTTGAGTGATCGATGAGCACGCAGCGGTGTGTTCATTATTATCTCCTCTATATTTCTTTCAAGAGGAGGAATTCATTCATTACTCAAGTTTTGGATATCAGTTTGTTTTCAGATGCTAGCGTATCTTTTTGAAAATAAAGAATATTATCCGGCGAGCTATATAGTCATTCTATAAAATATAGGGTTCTGCAGTCGAAAGCTATGTAAAACTAGACTCGCTTCATGCTGCATTCGGAGATACTGTAATTCACAGTCTTTCACCAAGTGTAGTTTCAATGTATCAATTGTAAGTAAAAGATGACGACGAAGAATTTTTCAGTTTCAGGAATTTTTCGCTGTGCAGTTTCATCATTGTATTATCTTGAGGTGATGACGGGGGGATAGAATGCAATGACGTTGGAATGATCACATTGTGACTTTTGACTTTTCGACTTTTCTATGAAATATGCTGTCAGTTTCCGTTTCCAAATGCCATGAACTCGTAATTAAATGCTAGCGATAAAAAGTACATGCAAAAATTAATAAGCCTATTAAGGTAGCTTAGATAACACTCGTCTGGTCTCTAAGTAGTCTACGTTTATCGACATCGATTCTCGACTAGGCTAGAGATTAGTCTCTGTAAAGATCCACTTCTCCCGGTAAAAATTTCCGAGGCAGAAACGCTCGTACGGCAATTTCTTTTTTTGCGTAAATTTGGTCTATTTTGCAGAACCATATATTTTACAGAATGACTATATAGCGCGCCGGATATAATTAAGTGCCGTATGAAACAAAATTCTTTATTTTTTAAAAAGAGACGCTTGCTAGTCTATTCTCGACCTATGCACAAACGTCACATTTTCAGTATTGAAAGGGTTTCTAGGCCTATATAGCATGCGCACTGATGTTCAAATGCATACCAGCGAAAAGGATTCTACAATGCTGTTCTGTTTCATTTTTTGTTTATGTTTTCGCGGACCAAGAGACTCGTACGTACAATATGTCATTCGTGCATAGTAGACCTATTAATATACCTAACTCTTCAAATTTCACGGGAAGAGCGAACAATTTTTAAATAAGGAATGAATTTAGTTCTGATGAAGTAGAAATTTCCTCAATGAAGATATTAACTTTATCAGCTGCATATTTTTTCTTGAAGTTGGATCAAATAACGGCTCCAAGATTTCTGCGAACTTCTACAGTAATTCTAACGCTTGATTGATGAAATAGTTATTCGGCTATTGTGAAATAATCATCTTTTACGATGAACCACCTTTTAGGTACGTTTGCGTAGTAACCAATATGAGGACCATGTCTTGAAATCAAATCCCACCATTCTTTTAGTTGCTCAGTTGTTCCTATTCCATTGAAATCGTCTGCAAAAGCAATTCGTCTTGCGGTGTTGACTTGCAAATTGATTTAGAGAAATGGGATGATTCCAATGCATTACATCCCCAAAGCAATAGGTCTCCTTGAGTAGTACCTTCACTCGACTTTAGTTCACGCCCACTAATAACAAACAGTCGTGATGGTAAAGAATAACAATTGATAACATACACTGCAAATTCAGGACATAAAATTCTCATATTGTGAAGTAGAACCTGTCTGTTAATGGTATTAAATGTTGTTGTGTCGATTTGGAGGACTCCGTGAGTATTTTCGTCGTTGAAGAAGCCAACTGCGGTATGAATTGCAGCTTCTGCGCCTGCTTTTTGTCCAGCGCATAACTGCAGATTACCAGAAGTAAGTATCCAGAATAAAGTATCTGGTCGCAATACAGACATTACCGATTTCCCAATTATTCGACGCAAGACTTCACCAATTCCAATAAGTTGTGTTACAGGATTCTTGTCTAAAGAAATTAAACGACAAGCCATCAAACTTTCTAAACTATTAGGATCATTAACTTCCTTTGAACCCATGATCCTTGTCATCAGGGAGTCAGAGCAATCGACTTTTTGAGGTCTATATCCCGCATTCCCATATATTGCTTCCAATTAATTTTCACCATTCGTCAACATCTAGACCAGACAAGCCAGAAGCACCTTTGGTTTTTATAAATGCCTGATGAAGTTCTTCCATTCTTTGATTATTTAACGGTAAAACTCCAACATTATTGGTTTTGTCATAGTCACAAGCCTTGTGACTATGGTTTGTTTAATAAACACTATATCTTGCTCGGTAATTCAGCCTTAAATGAAGGAGAGTGATTTTTTTTATTTTTTTTGACCACTCCTTAATTCTAAATACAGTGGAACCTCTCTATAGCGGATACTATCGGGAACAAAAAAAAAATGTCCGCTATAAGGAGGTGTCGTCCGCTATATGGGATGTCCGCTATAGAGAGGTTCCACTGTTTATTCACATAGTTTGCACGAAGGCAATCCTGGCATGCGCTTTTTGACTACAAAAAGTAGCGAGCTAAGGCGCCCTGATGGAATATTTTCATGCGCATGCAATGCAACAAATGTTGCATGAATTGTCTTCAGTGGCGCCACCCCTTTATTGCATGCAACAAAATGCGTTTGACATTATCGATTCTATGCATGCAATAATGCCATGCAACATGTATTTGGTTGGATTCCAAGAAAAAAATTAACCGGCGCTACGACAATCTTCTGTCTCGTGCAGTGCAGCATGTTGCATTGCACGCGCGTGAAAATATTGCATCGTGGCGCCTTAGTTGAAGTAAATAAATAAATAAAAATGGAAATGTTTTGGTTTCGGGACTCAGGCTAAATTTTTTTACAAGACACAAAGAAGGATCTCCATAATGCTAGCCTACCATTTCAAAACAAAGAATAACAATAATAGTGACATGATATCGAAACCGAAAGGAAAAGAAAAGAAAACGTGTCCCATGTTTCTTTTTATGACATAATATCAAATAATGCCTTTTTGGCGCAGTTTCATAAGTCTGTTGTTGACTTTGACACAACCAACAGCATTTCGGGTGGGACTCTCTGGACGTGGGAGGACGTCAAAACGAAAGAACAAGCGACCAAGAAAGAAATGTCTTTCTAACTGGACTGGACCGTGAAAAATTATTTAACATTCTCAGCGATCTACATTTTGTCCGCCTAAGAGGAAGGGGATCTGAAAGTATCGGTATAACTACAGACTATAGCTATTTCGGACAAACGAATGCAACATTGAATGCAACATTGAATGCATGCAACATTGAATGCAACATGTTGCATTCGTGTGACATAAATGATGCAATTCGATACAACATTGCTGCAATACAGTGTTTTCCTTCTATTACATTGATATTACGAACTGATAATAACATTTGATATGGTCAATAATGCAACATAATGCGCACAGCCTCGCAACATCTATGTCAAAACGAATGCAACAAGAATGTAACTTTTGATCCAACATTGTTGCATTCAATGTTGCATTCGTTTGACTGCTTTATTGATTTGGTTAATTTACAACCTGTTTTTCACAAATATGCGAACGTGCATCCGGCACGAAGGAAACATGTCCCACATGTTTCTGTTTATACAAAAAAATATGACATGATGCCAAGTGATGCCTTTTTGGCGCATTCGTTTCATGGGTCTATGCAACCAACAGCATTTTGAGTGGGAGGAAGACAAAAGAACAAGCTACCAAAAAAAGGTTAGTCCTAGTTCTATCCTACTGGACTGGACAATCGTAAAGAATTATTTGACACACTCTCATCGGCAAAATTATATAGCTAGCTAGCTAGTAGACTGATAGATATGGTCTAGCTATATTGATTTGGTCAATTTACAGTCTGTTTCATCACAAACATGCAACGTCACATTTAAACTTGCTGTCGCACATATTATAAACTTTGAGTTTGCATTTTCTGGATGTGAAGTGCGGAATGACTAGAATATGCTCAGCTAACATGTGAGTAACATATATGGTCG
Organism: Neoturris breviconis; assembly: GCA_032360805.1. NCBI lineage: Eukaryota > Metazoa > Cnidaria > Hydrozoa > Anthoathecata > Pandeidae > Neoturris > Neoturris breviconis. The sequence goes on along the minus strand of JAULBZ010001381.1, from coordinate 16,771 downwards.
CACATCATAAACTTTGAGTTTGCATTTTCTGGAAGTGAAATATATGAAATGACTAGAACGCTCAGCTAACATATGAGTAACATATATGTGACATGAGTATTTTGTGTAAATTTTTTGATAAACGAAAAGGCTAGCTAGCTATATATATAGTCTAATTTTATTTAGCCTTATTGATATTATTATTATAATATTATAATGTGGTGCTGTACTGTAGATTTTACCGTTTCTTTAAACATGTGACCGCATGTTTGAGGAACAAACATGCAGCTGATGCATGTTTAAGCATTTCTGGTAATCCAATATAAGTATGTTGACTAAGCATTCGACTGAATATGATCTGTATTTTTGCGTTTACAGACTGTCTTCCAAATATGTGGTCTCGTGTTTAAAGTGTGCGGCCACATATTTTTAAGACAGTTTGCAAAAATGTTGGCAAAGGTTCTAGCTATAGCGATTATTTTGTGGGAGACTCCCAAATTTGGTGTGGTCTTCTCGGCCTCATGATTTTATTAAGCACAATCTCCGGGATTTATGTCAACCATTATTAGCTCACCAAACGAAGTTTGGATGGGCTACTGCTATCACTGTATATCACTGTTTATAAACGGGCCAAGCGTTGTCAATCGGGTTTACCTGTTTATAAACCGGTCAATGTGTTGACAATTGGGTCGACCAGATTGTCAACGGATAGAAAGGGCTTTGTTTTTTATGAAAATTGATATGCGACCAATTTTGATGGTGCTGATTTCAAATCTGTTATTCATTTTTCAAAATTCGGACTAAAAATACCCTTTTTTGGCCCAATTTAGGCCAAATATATAAAGTGCTTTGTTTTTGATAAAAATTAGTATGCAACCAAATTTGATGGTGCTGATTTCAAATCTGTTATTTATTTTTTAAAGTTCGGACTAAAAATACCTTTTTTTGGCCCAATTTAGGTCAAATATTAAAAGTGCTTTTTTTTGTTTATGAAAATTGGTATGCGACCAAATTTGATGGTTTTGATTTCAAATCTGTTATTTAGTTTTCAAAATTTGGACTAAAAATACCTTTTTTGGCCCAAAATATTATATTAAAAGAATATTATATTAAAAAAATATTAAAAGTGCTTTTTTTTTATTAAAATTGGTTTGCAACCAAATTTGATGGTGATGATTTCAAATCAAATTTAGGCCAAATATTTAATTTGCTTTTTGCAGAATTTTTTTTATTTTTTTATAATGATGGTGCTAATTTCAAATTCATTTTTAGATTTCTGCTTACTAATCAAATTCATACAAGATGTTTTTTTTCTTCTTCTTTTTTGTAAGCATCGGCATAAAATAACCCGAGTTCCGCGTTTCTATAATAGCATAAATTTTAACCGTGCAATCGACTTCCAAGTTCGAGACTAAATGATTTTTCAGCTCATGACATAAAAGCGTGCGAGCAAGTAGAATTTTCCTGGAGGTCATTGCATTGTGTCTATTAAAAACCTGGTTGAAAAAGGAATGATGACGTCATATGGCGTGGTCAAGATATTGTCAATTTTGAAATTTTGATGCATGACATGGTTTCTTTATAGTCAACAACGTATCATTACAAATTTCAAGTCCGTTACCCTCGGGAAGTGCGTTTTCTTTAAGATGTCAATGACGTCATAGGGCGTGGTCAAGACATTGTCAATTTTGATATTTTGTTGCATGACATGGTGTCTTCTTAGTCAATAATGTATTATTCCAAGTTTCAAGTCTGTATACTCTTGAGAAGTGCGTTTCCTATAAGATGTCAATGACATCATAGGGCGTGGTCAAGGCATTGTCAATTTTAAAATTTTGATGCATGACATGGTTTCTTTGTAGTCAATAATGTATTATTCTAAATTTCAAGTCTGTACACCCTCAGGAACATTGAGTGTTGATATTCGGGTCAGGCCGTTGATAATCTGGTCGACCTGTTTATAAACAGGCCAATATTTTCCAAAGCGTTGGCAATCCGGTCGACCTGTTTATAAACCGGTAAACCCGTTGGTAATTGGGTTGACCCACTTATAAACCGGCAGAGTACATAATCGAGTCAGAACATAATTTATCTTAAAAGATTAATAACATGTTAGTAAATACCTAAATACTATTTTTTTCTAAGTTGTAAAACCATGATTTCGTCGACTTTCGTTTTTGTTTTTCTTCGTTTGAAGGCAGCCATTACACTTTTGCGACCTTCTTCAACGTGATTTTGTCGATTAGTGTCCAGTCTTTTTAGGTCTTTTGGCCATATTTTAAACTCCCATGATGTTACAAACATCTCAAATATTAAATTATAAAAGAAATCTCTAATGTTTAACAATGTTTACCAACAAACTTCTTTCTATTTTAATCATAAACGTTCATAGTTTAATCATTTAATGTATATCGCTTGTTTTGAATAACTTAAACACAAAAAACATCATTTTAATGATGCGTACGGCAAAAATGCCCCTATCTAACTTTCGGGAAGGAACAATGCTGTGGGCTTAAAACTTTGCAGAAAATTAGAAAATGTTTTAAAAAGTCCCCCTCAAAAAATTATGACGTCATTATTTTCGCGATTACGTCAAATTTTCGGACCAACATTTTTTTTGAACAATGTTTTTTTTAGATTTTTTTTTTTTTATGCTTAATTTTGCTAAATTTTTTTTGAACTGTTTTTTTTTTGTTTCAATTTTTTTTTTAGCAAAAAAAAATAAAATCGGTCAATAAAATTTTGGTCCGAAAATATGACGTTATCGCGAAAATAATGACAAAGTTGTCAAAAGTCGAAATTAGGGTTGGGACGTCATTTTAATGAGCGGAAGCAAGCTGTGTGAGTCAAAATTATGGTCTGCCTGTCAATTTAGATTTTAATGATGCGTACAAAAGTTATGTAACATAAAATGACAATCTATAAGTAACGAGTCTGCTTTCCACTTCAGAAAATCTGCGGAACGGAAAATTTTCTAGTAGAAAACGACTTTACACTCCGGATAAAAACATTACCCCCCGGATAAAAACATTACCCCCGTCAATTACCCGTTAGTTATTATTCTAAAGTAAAACAGGTGGCCTATTATATGACATATATGGCCTATTATATCATTATGTTATAAAACTCGTAAAGCATATTACAGGTGTAAACAGAGCAAATAATGTAAGAAAAAGTTTGTTTTTTTTAATTATCGTTTAGTTTTTCATATCGTCATCGTTTGTTGATTTTTTTCTATTCTGGTACGAGTGATCAGGAAAAATTGGACATGTTTAGTTTATTTCTGCAACCGCCAAGGAGACCAAGATATTATTAGACATGTTAGTGAGGTCACAAATCTTGCGCGTGGTCCCTATCTAACTTCGGGAACGAAAGATAGACTAAAACCTAGAGTTGAAAATTTGTCGGCAAGTTCGTGAGTAATGGCCGCTACGAATGAGGGAAGAAAGGAAACAAAAATACATATTACTTGAGAACATTATTTATTTGGTATGTAATGTAGCCTCTTTCTACATACTTATCGTCTGGGTTATTTTGATGACCTTGAAGTGCATTGGAAGTTTTTGGACCAAAACTATTTCTTGAAACAGACTTAACTTTATTTGGTCATTTGACTCCTTGTGACACCATAAGAAATTTGAACACATAATAGCTACCATATGATGACATTGTAGTGATTTTCCGAAATTTGTGCTTCCGTGTTTTACATTCATACTTGATCAATCACTTGACAGCTTATGTCATCATGAGAAATTTAGACATAATGGTGACCTAGTGATGTCGTACTTCGCGATGTTGGTATATCTTCATACCTGACCACTTGACAGCTTGTGACACCTTGAGAAAGAAGGTATAATGGCAGCTATATGATGACTTTATAGTGACGTCATAGTGGTATTCTAAAAAGCATACTTCAGTACTAGGTTTACATTCATACTTGGTTACAATAAGAAATATTAAGGCATGATGGCAGCCATGTGAAGATGTCACATCATATTGATTTTATGAAAATCGTACTTCCCGTTGTTGGTTTATCTTCATACTTTTCTTTTAAATGACCTTTTTTGTGTATAATATATTTTCATGCTACATACACAATATATATTCCATATGCTATTTATTCTATAATGTTATATACTATATACTATATACAATACAGAGCCAAAGCTGCTAAAACAATCACCTCTATAAGAAGACCACCCCTCTTAGTGACCAATTTCTGGCTCTTCCAATACCTTAAGGGAAGTAATTTTTGCGGAAAGTAATTTTCGCGAAATTTAGTGCCAATTCGCGAAATATTTTTATTCTATGGCTATACCGTAATGTATCGATTAAACGCCACCTCAAATAAGCCCCCCGCCCTATTTCGCAAAATTTCAATAAGCGCTACCCTCGAATAAGCGCCCCTTCTAGAAATCGACCTTTTTCGAAACATTTTTTAATGAAAACGAAAATCTATATATAAATTTTTGCTGTTAGAATTCATTGAGTACGAAAAGAAGAAACATAACTTGAGGCTCGAAAATTAAATAAACGCCTGGGTGTTTAATTGCATTACAATGCATTACGGTATGCTATATATACAATATATATATATAGCACTTTCGCTAAGTTTGGCGGGCTATTTTCAATATCGTACCTTTGATTTGCTGTGTATTTTAACTTATTTAATATATAGAAAAGATTATTAGAACTTTATTTTCTTGAATGGACTTATTTAAATAATAGTTTCAGATTTAATTTTGCAGACCAGGAAGACAATCTGCACATCCACAAAAATTCCAACCTGCAAAATGTTCTTACAGTTATATTGCGTTTTAGTTGAAAAATAATTATTTGAGGAAACTTATGCTTATTGTGTTTTAGTTAAAAAATAATTATTTGAGGAAACTTTATGCTTATAAAATGTTTATATTTACGTTCATTTTAGGAAGTCATTGTATATGTCATGTTCTCTTACCACTTGTGATAGTTCATACGCTTTAGAATAGATGCAATGCTAACAGAATCAATCATGTCTCCAATATCAATAGAACCGTCTGTAGTTGTTCTTTCAACAACATTCTTCTTCACTTCCTTTAAAAATGTTATTTGTCTTCATCTTCACCACTAGTACAAAGGAAACTAATTCTGTCGATTAGCCCCCTTCTTTATCATGTTTGTGCAAAACTGTATACAAACATCTTTTATTAGGAAAATATTTGGGGCACGGACGGAGTATGGTGAAAAGGGTTTTTTCAAAAATTTCATTTCTATGAGGTTTTGATCACAATCAAGTAAATTTCATATTTAAATGGTAAGGTGGGAGCGGTTAACTTTTATAGTTCAAATACATACAGTGTACATACAGCACCAATCTGGAGAAGTATTAAAATCTGGAGAAGATTTGGAGAGTGTCAAAACATAGTAGTGGTCACAGCATTGGGAGGGGGGACGATTAAATATGAGAGGGTGGCAGGGAGGGGGTCTTTTTTTCAATAAGTTTGTAAGTTCTCTTTCTTGAATTCTGGCTAAATAGAAATGATTTAAGCTTTATACCTTAGAAACCATCTCAAAAATAAAATCTGGTGAAAATATTTGATTACTCTGAAGTTTCCTCAAATAATTATTTTGGTCATCTCTGTGTTTTTTCAATCCATAGTTTTATCAAACTACATGGTTTTCTAATTTTCAACTGCAGGTAACTATTGTAAACTGTTTGGAGTTAATAATTTTAGGTGGGGGAAAAGAACACACACATATATATAATTCACCTGACTTGTTGTCTTTCACATTTTTTGTGTAAAAAGGATTTAGTGGGTAGCAAGCAAAAAGGCCCTATTAAAAAGATTTTTAAAAACGATAAGTGTGTCAATCAGATGATTAAAATAGCAGGAATACGAAGCAGAAACACATTAAAGCCTGGTTTCCACAAAGCAAATTACCTGACAAATTCGCCAGCAAAACACAGCTTGGCATGCGTAGTTTAGATTATAACCATAACAAACCAAACTGTGCATGACCTGATATGATTTGCTGGTGAATTTGCTTCATGGAATTCCACCTTAAGTCAGGTCCCCATGTTTGGAGTTACTCACTGTTTTGTAATGAGGCTTTTTAGGCAATAAGAAACAGGTAAGAAAGATACCGTGCCAGAGATACTATACCAGTGAGCTTATTTAAAAATTCCAATCCGAGTTATGCGAGAGGAGTGCATATAAAGTTCTTTGGCAAAGCGGTTGAAATTAAGATCAATAAAGCATCTTGTTGAGAAGGAATCACTCAGGGGGTTGGGATTGGGTAGCACTTATTTAAACATTTAGTTACATTATCTATATTTTTTGGCTTTATACATGTTGTTATTAAAGAAACATTAAACCATACCATATAACAAAATGGATGCTGATTTATATGATGAGTTTGGAAACTATATTGGACCAGAAATTGCTAGTGATGATGATAGTGAAGATCAAGCTTCTGATTCAGATGATGAGGATGAGCAAGTAGATGTAAGCTTATTTTATAGCAGCCTCCAAATTATATTTCAATGGTTGAAATAAGAGTAAATAATCACCATGGAGGAGAGATTTGTGAGCATAGCTTCAGAATCTCCTCCGCAGTGATTATTTGATCTTATTTCGACTACTATTTGCAAGAGAATTGTGCCCACAATCTTGGGCTGTCGTTTGCAGTGCTCCAAATTAGAACAGCTATTATGAGTAGTAATTTTTGCAGTGATTATTTTCCTACTTTAATCTCATACAAAAGAAACCAATTCATTGTAAACTCACTAATGGTACACCTTCATTGCAGCAATGCTTGAAATTAAAACAAATAATTACTGTGGAGGAATCAAGGATTGAGTATAGCTTCAGGCTATAAATCCTGAAGTAATAATCAAAAATCACTCCTCCACCGTGCTTATTCATTCTTATTTTAAGCATGTGAAAGAATTGTATTCGTCACACATTTATTTGCTTTTTAGCTCCTTCCTATCGGGTAAAAACATTTTCAAGGTTTGCAGTAAAGACGCCAGAACAACGTTAGAACAACGTTCTCACATCTTTACTGCAGACTTTGAACAAGTCTTTGCCCACTGAGTTTAAACCAACCAAAGTAGGGTTAAAATAACTGGAGATGATCCCATATTTAAGTCAGTTACATAGTTAAAAATAACTACTGAACCTCACCTGTGGAGGGTGTTTATCTAATTAAGCTTGGCATAATTATGCCTATGCACCTGTGGAGGAGTGTTTTTTGAGTAGTGTTCAGCTGGCAAGCTGTACACTACACTCAAAAAACACTCCTCCACAGGTGATGTCGGGCCGTTATATTCAGGCATAAGATTTATATCATAGGCTATAATCATGCGATTATTGTAAGTTTTGTTGATGACAACTGTGTTCTTCAATTTATCAGTTTCGTTATTACATTTATTTTTGTATTTATTTATAGGAAGATGAAGAAATGGAAGAAAAAGAAGATGATGGTATTGAACCATCCACCGCTGTTGTTTTACACGAAGTATATACTGCTTTTTTTTAAACGTCTTTGTCTAAATGTTCACTATCATCTGCTTTTGTTTTTGTTGCTCTGTATAGTAGTTTTCTTGGGTTCTAAATAAGAGTGTAAGTAGTGTCTCAGTCCAGGCAGTAGTGGCTCAGTGGTTAAGCAGCTGTGCTTATGATCTGAAGATTCCCGGTTCAACACCACACTCAGGTGAAAAAATTGAACCATGTCCCTGGAAGCACTGTCGTGTACCTGTTCTCCTATAAAGTCTTTCACAGTCAATAAGGTATATTGAATGTTGTATCACCTATCAAGATCTGGATCTGGAGAGGGTAAAAAAGTATCCCCTCTCCTAGTAGTGACCTTGGCCCCTCAAGAGGGGTGGGGAGGGTTAAAAAAAGAGCAATTAATCACTGTGAAGGAGAGATTCTTTTATATAGTTTCAGATTAAAAAGCCTGAAACTATACTAAAAAATCTCTAATCTGCATTGTTTATTTGCTCTTATTTCGGACATTATTATTACAGGGATTATTTGCTCCTTTTTTTGACCACTGCCTTTTTCTTATTGGAAATTTCCATAGGTATGTTTTATATGATACAACTAATGTGATATTAACTATGTCGATAAGCTTTCTTTAGGAGCCATTTCCAAAATTCGTTTCAAAAAGCTTTCGTACCGAATAAACCAATCAATTGCATGTTCATTGACTTACACGAATATTAATTTTTCTCAAATTTATTGATTTTGACTTCTCTAAAGCTGCTAAAATATCTGCTTTCTGAAACGAATTTTGGAGATTGCTCCTATCCCTATTCCTTCTAATTAGATAGCAAAGGAGACCATGAACATCTACAGGTGCTCCTTATTTTTAAAGATTATGTGTTGTATTCTTGGAAGGATACCATTGTGGAAGTGTACTGGATCAACAATATTGAAACTTCTCCTCAAGATACAAAGAGAATACATAAGAGTAAATAATATATCTTCGTTTTCAGGATAAGAAATATTACCCATCTGCTCAAGAAGTATATGGACCTGATGTAGAGGTATGAGTTAGTTATCAAGCCTGAATATAACTGCCAGACATTACCTGTGGAGGAGTGCTTTTTTAGTATAAGTGTTCAGTGATGTCCGGCAGTTTTATTTGGACGTGGTTATAATATTTTGTTTTTGTATTTAGGTCAATCAGACCATTCCTTTAATTGTTGGAATTTGTGTACTTTGCGGTTTAAAATAAGAGTAAATAATCACTGCAAAGGAGAGGTTTTGAGGATATCTTCAGGCTAAAAAGTTACAATGGTTATTTTGTTTGAAATAAGAGTGAACAATCCCTGTGAAGGATTTTTGAGCATTGCTTCAGGCTTAATAATCACTGTGACAGCTAGAAAGCCTGAAGCAATACTTAAATATACCTACTCCACAGTGATTATTTATTTGCTCTTGTTTTAAACACTGAAATGTATAACAGCAATAAAACTATGCAAATTTATATTTTAAATAAAAATGGTATCATAGAGGACATATAGTCAGTGATCTTGAATACATTTCTAGAAACTGTATAAAGAAACCAATCAATGGCAAGGACTATAGTATTGAGTTTGCAGATAATGTTTTATTTCTTTTTTTTGTAGACACTTGTTCAAGAAGAAGATGAACAACCATTAACAGGTAATTAAAGTTAGCCTCAAAGTTTTTTGTTGGAAAACTTTTACATCCTGATTACCCAGTAGGCAAAAACTTGTTTAAATTCAGCAGTAAAGACGTATAGCATTTTAACGCGGACTTTGAACAAGTTTTTGCCTACTGGGTAATCACACAACATTTTTTTTTTTAATTGACACACCACTGATAATAGTCCCTGCTTCATATTACTGTCAAGTATCTCTCTCAGGTGTGTCTAGTACATTGCTTGAGTGATGACAAATTCCCTTAATCCAAGCATGAGAAAAGGAAAATATGACAATGAATAGTAAATATTATTAGGTTTATGGTTCCATTAGTTTTTGTTGTGGCAAAAGTCACATTAATAGCGAGTTAGCTAAAATAATTTTGTTACCATAAATTCTCGAATAAACGATCACCCTCATTTAATCACCCCCTCTAATATTAGAATGAAATTGTTATTTTTTGAAAATAAAAGAAAACAACAACAAACTGCTACACGAGACGCGCCTGTTTTAAATAGAGTTAATAGATCAAATTTACGGAATGAGATTTTTAATGAGCAAAACTTTCCTATTTTCACTACCGCAGGTTGTACGTATCCCATGTGTATGTTGGACAAGGGAGTTACTCCGTATTAATTTGTTTCTTTTGTAGAGCCAATCATCAAACCAGTGAATAAAACGAAATTTGCATTAGTTGAACAAGAACTTCCACAAACAACGTATGATATGGAGTTTCTTGCTGATCAAATGGACAATCCGGAACTTATACGCAGCGTTGCTCTTCTCGGAAACTTACATTCTGGAAAAAGCAATTTTGTTGATGCCTTGTTTGAACAGACACATCCAGAGTTAAACAAGAAAAAAGATGAAGGTGGCGATTTAAATTATACAGATACATTATTTACTGAACACGAACGTGGTGTTGGTATAAAAAGTACTCCTGTAACTCTTATTCTACCAGATTCAAAAGGAAAATCTTATCTTATTAATGTTTTTGATACACCAGGTATTTTGTGATTGCAATTTCTATTTTTAATCCCCTGAATCTGCATTCTGTCTGCAAAATAAATCCCGAACCTATGCGCAAAAAACGCTCTTCCACAGTGATTATTTATTCTAATCTGGAGCACCAATATTCAACAAATATTCACTGCGGAGGATAGATTTTTTGAACATTGCTTCAGAATTTCTAGCCTGAGGCAATACTCAAAGATCACTCCTCTTCAATGTTTATATCTATCCTCTTATTTCTAACACTAGTTTTATAAGAGCAAATAAATACTGTGAAGAAAATAATTGTGGTCTAGTTTTTCTTATGTACACTTATTACAATAATGTTCACTTTTTTTAAGTCAAAATTACTAGAATTATATTGCTTAAGAAGAATTTATACTAGGCATGTGATGTCACTTCCAACCAATATCTTCATTTAGAATTTATGCGAATGGATTCACATAGTGGAAATCTGCCTTTATTGACTATATTTATAATAACGGTTATTCCGTTAACCAAAATATATACTTAATCTTGGTTGTTTAATTGTTTTTAAACAATCAGTAAAAAAATATTCAACTCATATCCGCCAATAAAAAAACAATAGAGGTGTTCCAACATAAGGGCATTGTTGAAGTTATCCCTTTCAAGAAAATTTTATGATGGGCAATTCACTTCTGTTTAACAGTCTTCTTATGGGAAGTCTGTTATAATAGAAGAATTAAAAGAATCAAATAGAAAAGTATGCATTATGATATTAAGACTAGTGGCAAAAAAATAATAACAATAAATAATAACAAAGTATATATCTGTTAAGATTCAATACAGTTTCTTCTATATTTTCACCTTAGGACATGTGAACTTCTCTGACGAAGTTACGGCTGCACTTCGATTATCTGATGGTGTTGTAATATTTATTGACGCAGCTGATGGGGTAACATTTTATACCTTAGAGCCTGTCTCCAAAATCATTTGTCTTACAGATGACTTGTTTGTTTACATTTTACATTTTAAGTTGATATGGATGATTTCTGCTAGGTGAAAAATTTGCTGTGAAAGCCAAAGGAAGATGTTTTATTGGTAGAAATTAACGTCACACGCTAGTCAATTTCTACCAATGGAAATGTCTTCTTTTGGTTTTCGCAGCTAATCTTCACATAGTGGAAATCAAACTTGATATCAGCAATCTGTACAAATGAATATGTTGGTATGACATTCTTACAGTCATTTTGATATCAAACTTTATTGAAATTAATGAAGATAATTCTAGTTTTTTCTAAATGAACCAACTATGCTATACGGATTTTAAAACCTAATTCAATGTTGGTAGAATAATTAAATATTTGGTACAGTTATAGTTCTCACTGATGTACATGACTTGCATTGATTCAACTATGAGACGTCTACCAAATGGCTACTTCCCATTTCTGTCTATTGTAGGTAATGATGAATGTTGAACGTTTACTAAAGCATGCTGTTCAGGAAAGAGCTAAGATAACAATATGCATCAATAAGGTAAATTAATTTCCTTTTATGTGATTTCTAAGTTTAAAGTTTGTTGAATTATCTAAGATTAAACTTAATTCATGTGAAGTTTATAAAATCCAATCCAGTGAGATTAGCCATCAAAAGAAATCCGATATCCGTGAAGAAGAATACGATTGGTTGGTTTCTTGACAACAAAGAAATTATTTCACAGCTAATATTTTTGTTTGCTATGATTGATAAATTCTTTTGTTCCTTTTAACCCTATTCAGGCTGGGCTTTTTGGGGCTCTGAATAGCCGGGGGGAGTGCCCCCCCCTCCATAACTTTTGATGGAGCCATGTTGAAACTTTCCAGAAAGTTAGGTGAACCCTTAATTAACATTTTAGCGGAATAACTTTTTTGATGACGTCATTACTAACGATGACGTCAAAACTGGAAAACAGGTGGTGCAGAAAAAAATGTTTTTAGGTGAATTTTTTTTGCAAACTATTTACCAAAATGATTTTCAAGTAAAAATAGGAAGATTTTTTTTTTTTTTTTACCAACTGTCAAAAATATGGTTGCTAGGGGAAAAGTATCCCTAGTTACCAAAAAAAAAATTCAAATTGACCCAAATAAATTGTAGGAAAACTCCCAAAATTTGTAATCATATAAGCCATTCATTCAAAAGTTATGTACAAAAGTTTAGCAGGCGGTGAATAGGGTTGAATAGGGTTGAAGGTGAAGCCCAATTTGTAACCACTGGTCATCAATATGGAGGAGGGTTTTTTTCAGAATATTTTCGGCCGAATTGGCTGAAAGTATTCTGCAAAACTCTCCTCCACATTAACGACCAGCAAAAAAAGTTGCCAGACTTCACATGTTGAGGAGTGTGTTTGAGTATTAATTTGATCATATTTGACTTTCTTTTTGGTGCTCGGAATAAAGAGAAAATAATCACTGCGAAGGAGTAATTTTTTAGCATAACTTCAGGCTATCAAGCTTAAATCAATGCTGAAAAACCACTTCTCCTCAGCTCTTATTTCACACTTCTTTTATGTTTGATTAGATTGATAGATTGGTATTAGAACTGAAATTACCACCAACAGATGCATATTACAAATTGAAACACATAATAGACGAAGTGAACTCACTGCTCAGGTTGGTTCCTCTTGTAGTTGAAATAAGAGTAATAATCAGTGTGGAGGAGATATTTTTAGGCATAGATTTAGGATTTGTAGCCTGAAGCTATACTAAAAAATAACTCCACCATAGTGATTATCTACTCTTATCTTGACAAGTTAAAGTTGACTTCTTGTGAAAGCTAAAAGAAGACATTCCATTGGTTAATGCCACACATTGTGATCAATGGAATGTCTTCATTTGGATTTTGCAGCAATTTTTTTTTCTCGTGAAAATCAATCCTTATATTCATGACTCTTGTGGTCAAGCCTCAAGATAACAGTTGGACATCACCTGTGGCGGAGTGTTTTTGAGTACAGTCCACCTTTGCAGCTAAAAACTATAGCCAAGAAACACTCCTCCACAGGTGATGTATTGTTCTTTTGTTTATGTTAAATCTTAAAGTTAAGGAACAGAATAATTATGAACGTTTTTGGTAAGTTTTAACATACTGGCATGGTTCTATCCAAAGTTATAGAGATCTGAGGAGCACAAAAAAGCCCAGGGGTTAAAAGGGTTAAGAGGACATATAGATGTCTACATAAAATCTGCCAACATAATGGAGGTTTGCTTTATTTCTATTCCCCTTCAGCTTCACTTATCTAACCTTACAAACGTGAGTAATCATTCAGAAATATGGTTTCTTTTGTTTAGTATGACATTTTTTGAAAACTTAACAGATTAATCACCTTCTTTTGTGTTTAGTGTATATGCTGATGGAGAAGACAGTGATGATTATAATCTAATATCGCCCTTATTGGGGAATGTTTGTTTTGCAAGTGCACATTATAGATTCTGTTTTACTTTACAATCGTTTTCAAAATTATATTGCGACACCTATGGTATGAGCAACATTTTATGATTAAACGCATGACATTTGAAAATTTATAAAGAAAATCCAAAATTCATAATACTACAAATCATCATTTAGATTTAATGCATCGAGATTAATACTGTACTATAGTGAAGATATTCAAATAATTGGAATGTGTTCGAAATAATCACTTTGAACAAGTGGTTTGAAGCTTTGCTCATCACTTCTCCACAGTGATTACTTGCTCTAATATCAAATACTGTTGTGTTCGAAATGAGTAACATCAGAACACAGTTTAACTTGATGTTATGATGAACTAAAAACTGTTTGTGGAAGAAATATTGGATTTTCTTGATCAATCTGCATGTTTCCTGCTTTAATTTCATATTTCTTGGGTTGCATGGATTGAAATAGTACCTACGGAAAGGAGTTTAGGCATTGATCTTTGAATTCATAGATCTCACGTTTGTTGAAATAATCTATGTTTAAAATAAGAGCAAATGCGAAAGGAGAGGTTTTTGAGCATTGATTCAGGCCAGCAAACCTGAAGCAATGCTCAAAAATCTCTCCTCCACAGTGATTATTTGCTCTTATTTCAAACACTGATAACTCTAATGTTATAATCTTTAGGTGGCGGTGTTAGTTATACAGAATTTGCAAAACGATTATGGGGTGATATATATTTCAATGAAAAAACAAGAAAGTTTACCAAAAAAGCTCCGCTTACTACGTCTCCGCGAAGTTTTGTTGAGTTTATATTAGAACCTATGTATAAATTATTTTCACAAGTTGTTGGTGATGTTGATACGACACTACCAAAAGTATTGAATGAATTAGGTAAGATTAACAGCGCCTAAACTGAGCGTGAATTACCACTGTAGAGGAGTGATATTGGATGATATGAGCATACTCCCAAATCACTCCTTCGCAGTGGCTATTTGTTGATTGAGTATTATCTCCAAATTGGATTCTATTGTGAGAATACTATTTCAGGCCTCTGAATTCACGATGGCATTGCCCTGTGAGGGAGCAACTTTGGAGGCTAATTTGCAGCTAACAGGCTGCAAATTAGTCTCCAAAGATGCTCCTCCCCAGGGAAGTGCTGACGTGAATTCCGAGGCCTGCTATTTACACTTATTTCTGTCAGACTATTTTTTGTTGCGATTAACGTTCTCTAGCGTATTGTGAAACAAACTTACTCAGAATAGGAAGCTATGCTTAAAACTCACTCCTCCGTAGTGATAATTGGTTCACATCTCATGTACTGATGATGTAGGTAACATGGTGTCTGTATTATTCAGGCTCCTTCACATGAGTAGTGAAGACCTGAATCATAGGTCTTAAATTTATGACGCAGGAATTGGATTTATATTCCCTGTGAAGCAAATGATTCTTGGTTTTGCATGTTAACAATTTCAAAACAATTGCAAGGTTATTTTTCTTTAGGTATATATTTAACAAAAACTGAATTGAAATTGAATATAAGACCATTACTTCGACTGGTTTGTAAAAGATTCTTTGGAGAATTTACAGGTTAGCGATTGATTTATATGTTTTCCCCTTTCCTCTTCAAAGCAACTTGGGTAGCACTGCGTTACATGCTTGCATATTCTGATATCTAATGATATTTTTCTTTATAGGCTTTGTTGATATGTGCGTACATCATGTTCCATCACCACTTTCAGCTGCTGCTACGAAGGTATAATTGTTAAATAGATCAAACTAATTGATGGGTGCCTACTTACACTCGTCTCTGGTTTCATCTTTGACCATATGTGCGTGCATATGTGCATCTTCAATCATTTTTTATTAACATTTGCCTAGAAAAATGTGGCCCGAGATCATGATAGGTGAAAATCGAAGCCCTAGAAATGGAAGGTCCTGTTGAGACCTTAACTGTTTAGAAAAGCAAAAGCTAAAACCAGTATTATTTTTAGCTTACAAAACAATGTTTGGATGGGCTATAAGAATACGAGGGTCGATTGCAATATTAGCGAGATAACGCATTCTGAGTGATTTAGGACCTTTGATGTGAAGTCGTTGTTGAGCAATGCTCTACGGTGTTGCCCACTGAATCATCATAGCTACAAGATGGCAGTGGGAAGCTTCCTTCTTAATTTTTTTTAAAAGTCTGAATGTTAAATAGCTCTTAGGGACTATAAAAAATTTACTATACATGTTATTATTTAACACCTTTGTGAATTATAATTATAATGGGAAATAAAAAGATTATTTGTATTTTAATAAAGAAAGGAAGTTGTATTGTTCTCTTGCATTGTTCTCTTGCATTCTTTTATCTCTGGTGTTCCTTTATTTTTACAACAGATGATGGAAACCATCTTTTATTCATTGTTTTATGTGTTAACTTTTATAAATAGGATATATACATAGTTTCTTCATGCAATAAAAGCATATAGTATAGTATACATTTATAGACATTATGTAGTTTTTATGCATGCAGCTTGTATACATGTAGCCTATGTACATGTAGCCTATTCCTTTAAACATTAAAAGCATATAGCTTATTTCCAATATTAGGCTATCACATTATATATTTCCTAATTTTATTTAGTGTATACATAATACACACTGTGAAGTATAATGTGTAAATCATATATGCTAGGTTTAATTGTCATTTTGTTTGGTAGGCTACTTTCAATACCGTTCCTTTTATTTCTTATTTTAAATCTTGTACTTCTTCAATGTTCAATGCATAATCAAGAAATAATCTAGAATCTGAGGGCAGCATTCAGAAATAACCAAAATGGCAACAATATGATCAATATTTCAGAAAATATGCTTTAAATTAAAAGGGCAAAATTTCCTTGAATCTGAGAAGAGTAGCATCTGAATTCCAGGCCCTGTTTTGGCTGGACTATCACCTGATATTGTTAGATACATCTAAACTCTGTGTTTTTAGGTTCGATATTTCTATACTGGCCCTTACGATTCTGAAATAGCTGAAAGTATGATAGATTGTGACAGTGAAGGCCCATTAATATTACACACTACAAAACTATATCCATCTGAGGATGGGACTCAATTTTATGCATTTGGAAGGGTATTTAGTGGTACAATTCATGCGGGACAGCAAGTCAAAGTCCTTGGAGAAGGATACACAATGGACGATGAGGAGGACTCAAGAGTTAGTACTGTTGGTAGATTATGGATAACTGAGGC
>JAULBZ010001380.1:0-22522 GCA_032360805.1 Neoturris breviconis | reverse complement strand
TGATCAGCAATTACCAATAGTGAACTTGATATAGATTTTAGAATTTTGACAAAATAGGGTGATTATGCGACTTTAAGTCTTTTGTTTGGAAAGTTTTTCAAGAATGGAACATTTGAATATTGTTCTTTAGGTGCTAGTATATAATTTTGCTTATAGAGTTATTCTAATAAAAGTACAACTTGAAGCAGGTCTTCAAATATAACATGGTGATTTCCAACCTCTTCCCTATTGTAATTACTAATCATAACAAGTGGGCGCGAGGTTGGAAAAGTCATAATGTAATTTTTGTTTGTATATTGATGTACATGTAATTATTTTTTGTGAAAAATGAAAATACTACTGAGAGACTAAAGGTGAATTTACACTATACGGAAAATAAGACATGGCGTGTGATGTCAATTTTTACTAATGGTATGTCTTCTTGTGGCTTTCGCGGGAAATTTTTTTTGCCTAGTGTAAATCCACCTTAAGCCATAACAAGGATTAATTAAAGCAACTTCGTCCGCAGGGATTCTGAGAAGAAGGTTTGTTGTGGCCTAAATAACTACTGATGTATAGATATAAAGTAATACCGGCCAAGGAGGATGGCATCCTATTTCAATTAGTAAACCATCTCCTTCTAATTAATTGGTTAAGCGTTCGAAATAAGAACAAAATCTGCAGAGGAATTTTTTAGCATACCTTCTGGCTTTGTAGCCTGAAGCTATGCTTAAGAATCACTCCTCGACAGTGATTATTTACTCTTATTTTGACCACTGTAATTGCTCTGTTATTAGAAGAAACCAATCATTTGCAAGATAACTGTCAAGCAGCACCTGTTGAAGAGAATTGTTGAGTACAGGTTTCAGCTTTGAGGTTGAAAACAAAAACACTCCTTCACAGGTGATGTTCGACAGTTATTGAGACTTTGCGTTGATTCAGTGCTCTTCTTAGCAGATGCTGCTAGATATGACAAATTGATTTCGTGTAAGATGTTAAATCAGAAAAGTTGCACATGATAACATACGCTCTCAGAAGCACTGGGGACGAGATTGCAATTATTAGAGATAAGGTGAAAACCATTAAGTAAGGTAATACCCCTTAATATTAAATATTTTCTAAACGAACCAACAAAAAAGTCGTATAATTGCAGGGGGGAGGGTTTGAAAGTAGTATTTAATGAAACATGTCTTAACGTGTTGTTGAAAGGAAATACTATAGTCTTGTTGCTTTAGGGGGCATTTCCAAATTAATATCAAATAAGAAGAAGAGTCTTGCATTTGATTGGCTTGTTTAAGACTGTTGTTTATTTTGAAAAATAATTTTGCAAATGCTCCCTTTAGTGAGTACGTATTGAATTGATAAATGTTAAAGCTAATTCCCATTGGGAGAAATATTTGCTGCGACGACGAAAAAAAGATATCCTATTGGTAGAAATTGACGTCACGTGATATGTGACGTCATTTATACCAATGTAATATCTTCTCCTTTAAGGTTGGTTCCCACTACACGAAATAATTGTTGTGAAAGGAAAAAGAAGACATTGCATTGTTAGAAATTGACGTCATACATTTCTACCAATGGAAAGTCTTCTTTTGACTTTCACGGCGAATTTTTCGTTGATTTAGTGGAAATTAACCTATAAAGAAATCCTGCTGTGCTAGATACTGAAGTATTATTAGGGGGATACTTTCCAAATCTTCCAAGAAGTAGGTTACATCAACGCACTAGTTGAAGTAAAAGAAAATAATCACTGCGGAGAAGGGATTTTTGAGCGTGCTAAAAAATCACTCCTCCACAGTGATTATTTACTCTTATTTCGACCAGTTTAACGATCTTGCCATTGATTAATTTCTTTGGTTGACTCTTCTTGAATACATTTATCTTTGTTTTTTTGCTTTTGCTGTTCCTATATTTCATGACTTTCTGAGCCTGAAGGGAATACATTGTTTGAGGTGTAATATTTCATAACTTTCTAAACCTGAAGGGAACACATTGTTTTAGGTGAAATATTTCATAACTTTCTGAGCCTGAAGGGAACACATTGTTTTAGGTGAACTATTTCATAACTTTCTGAGCCTGAAGGGAACACATTGGGATATGTATTCTCTGATTTTAACGAAACGTACAAGTATTAACGGATTTTATTTGCTTTGTCTGGTTTTAGACATCTCAGAGATTGCAAAAGGATTCGTAATACTTGCCATCTTTCGCGAGATGTCCCCTTCCCATAGTCGTAATAATGTCAGCGTCTGTGAAGAAGGGTGTCAGTTGCAAAATCACATACTCTGTGCTCTTCTCCACATATACTATTTACGTTATTTTGATATCAAACGGGCTTGTTTTCTCGGATATATTCTTTATCTAGCACGTTTTCTTCGCAGTGTTTATTCTTTACCAAATGTATCTGCACTTTCCTCTCGCCCCTTTCACTAGCCTTGCGACCTCATGTAACCTTACAGATAGATACATTTCTTTAGGCTCAATGTACTTTCTCAATTTAACCCAGGTTATCACGTGATCAAAATAACCAGGCTTTGATATATGGCGAGTTATAATGAAATCCCTCGTTAAAAACTTTGCTGACTGGAAATGACATTCCAGCGTTTTGATTTAATGAAGAGCAGTACATGTATCTGCTGGGTCGAGTTGGTTATTCGGCCAAAGTACAATAACCCGAAAAGAAATGGATATTTCTGGCAAACTTTACGAAGGCTACTATTGCACTTGCTATGTAGAGAAAGTGGTCGAAATAAAGAAGAAACTACGTTCAAAAATCACTCCTCCACAGTGATTATTTGCTCTTATTTCGACCACTAGAGAATAATATCTTAACCATGGATACCCAGTGGGCTCGAAATAAACAGCCGGTCATCACTGTGGAGGAGAGATTTTTCAGAATATTTTCAGCCAACTTAACTAAAAAATATTTTGACAAATTTCTCCTCCACAGTGATGACCGGCTGTTATTCCGAGCCCTGGCATGAACTTATACGAAGTCCACAGTAAAGAAAACATCATCTTTGACTGCGGATTTTGAACAAGTTTTTGTCATCTCTCCCGTTTATGAAATATATCAACTCTCCGTTTGAATGAGGGTTAGAGTAGGAGTTCATTGGTTGACATAAGACACTAATCACGATGGAGAAGAGATTTTTTAGCTCAAAAATATCCCTTCTCCACAGCGATTATTTACTCTTACTTCAATCAGTGGAGTCGCGTGATAGGAGTTAGCGAATATACATATTACATTCAATAAATCTTGTATATAACTACTACGTATATATAAACACGTATGAACATAAGAACTATATAATATAAACGCATATATAACATACAACTAATGAACATTTGTACTATACAATGTTTTTGGTGATGGAAAAATGCTCTTTTAATATTCTGTGTTTTTGAACGGGAATGCGCACCATATATTTAGTGCGAGATAGATAATCCTATTAATTCAAATTTAGGATCCCACCGAGCAAAAACTTGTTCAATGTCCACAGTAAGGACGCTTGAGCGGACGCTTGAGTGGACTTTGAACATGTTTTCCTATTATCTGCGAAACTGTTTGTTAACAAACTTGTTTGAAGATTTGATCCACGAGACGGAAAATTTCGTGCGAAAGAAGACATTCCGTTGGTACAAATTTATGTCACACGCCAGTTGGCGTTTCTGACAATGGAGTGTTTCATTTGACGTACCTTATCTCCTTAAAAATTGCGAAAGAAATAACTCCCTTTTTGGAGATCAACACTATTATAGTTCGTTATCTGCAGAAAAAAACAAAAACGCGAGAGCTCCTGGCTACGTTTTACATAGTTCGGTTTCAGTTAGTCTGAGCACAAAAGTTAGTCTAGCTTTAGACTCTCGGTAGGCAGGCAGATTTGAGTCCCGTTCCGCAAATTCCGATTTCGCCCGATTCCCGTTTTTTTCTTAGCATGATTTCCAAACAAGCAAATTATATTTCGATTGAATAAAGCGAAAATCGTGCTCAAAACCACGTTATTTTAAATTGGCATCGGTGTCAGCAGCTGGGTGCACAGGTATGCGAAATATGTATCGGTTGAATAAATATGTAAATAAGAATGACCTCGAGTCGAGTTAAAAAAATTCAATTGCATAGGTGCAATTGGTGCAGCGGAATGCCGATTTTTTTATGAATTAGCTATGATTTCTAAAACGTAAACTCGTTTTGTACCCTTTTGGTACAAAACTGAAATCTTAAAGGAACTTCTCGCTTTCCACATTTTTGTTTTACTTGTCGCGTGTATTGTTGTTCGAAATTTGTTAAAATGTCCGTTATTGTATGTCCAAGATTGTAGATGCGTTTCAGGGATTCAAATTGTTTAATATAATAAAAACGTTATCTACAAAAAGAAGTATCAATACCATCCTAGACCAGCAGTAGGCATGTAATGTCATGGCAACGTCAAAAGAAACGATAGATACATCTTGTGTATTTCGAGGTTTCATTACTTAAGAACGTGAGGGGCTATAGAAATGCGGTTTCGTGGCTGGACGCGGAATTTCAATCCCTACGCTGAACTTGCGGTTAAAATTGTGCTAGAAGCAGCGATTTGTAATCTTAAGCTTGAGGCACTATTCGAAATTAAAAAGTTGATGCATTTCTTCGGATAAACCAAAGTATTATGACTTTATAGTCAGAAGTAGTCTAGCTAACTTTAGACTCCCGATTCCCGTTTATCTTCCGATTTTCTTATTCTCCCGTAGACAGACTATTCTGTAGTCAAAGTTAGAAGAAAAATTAAATGATGAGCTTATTTTCTAGTTTATAGCCTTGGTAGCTTATATGTTGTTTGAATTCTAGTGTAAAACAACAAAATACGGTAGATGTTAATCATACTTCCACACAGTGAATCAAATTATCTGCGCACGATTAGACTGCCGTCGTTATAAAAATAGTGACCCGCTCATGATTAAATTTATACTTAAAAGAGAAGAGAACTAACTAGTTTGTTCTCTCTCTTCTCGTTTTCATTGCGGCACTCCGATTCCCCGATTAACCCCGATATCTTTCCCGCCTTTTGTATTTAGCCTACTAACGACTATAAACTAGTCTACGCACGATAAAAAAATCCTGTATGATTTCCAGTTAATCGTGTATTCTTAACAAATCGCACGAATCTTCGTGATGTGATTTCGGACAGATAGTATTTTTGCTACGAAGCATAAAATAATGGTAGGCTGTTATTTGAATTTTAGCTTACGGCAAAATTCGGTTGCTTACGGCAATTACGGTGGAATACGGCTGTCACACAACAGATATGCGGCCACAATTTTACTTATGTTCACAATGTTGGATCATCCTTGAAACAGCGTTAGATGGCGCGACGTCGTTTTGATGTAGTTTCGATGTTGATCCGATGTCGTTTTCGTGCAATGTTTTAGTTTAAATTTAAAGAAATTAAATTTTTACCGACCAAATTCAACAAAAATATAACAGCACGAAAGGGTGTTATGGCGGCGACTAGGCGGGTCTCCTATAGGCAAATTTAAACAATCTAATACCAACGATAACAGGCATAAAATAATGATCAAAGGACGCCTTACTGTATTCAGGCCGGGCTTTTTGGGGCTCTGAATAGCCGATGTTGTCGCGTTGAAACTTTCCAGAAACTTAGGTGAACCCTTAATTAACATTTTTGCGAAATAATTTTTTCTTTGATGCCGTCACTACTAACGATATAACTGGAAAATAGGTGGTGCAGAAAAAAAAAATTCATGTGAATTTTTTTTTGCAGACTATATACCAAAATGATTTTCAAGCAAAAATAAGAAAAAAAAACTTTTTTTTTGCATTTTTTTATCACCTGTCAAAAATATGGTTGCTAGGCCTGAATAGGGTTAATTGCCTTGAGAAACCAATCTATTGCAAGCTCGTTGACATAACATCCGTGTAGTTTCATTTTCTGTTTAAATCTATCAAAAAAGTTGCTTCGGAATGATATTTAGTGATGGTCCTAGAGAAGGAGCAATGATCGAAATAAGCGCAAATCATCACTGCAGGGAAGGAATTTTTGAGCATGGCATAGCCTAAAGCTGTGTTTCAATTTTTTGTATGTAATTACAGCACGCTAAATTTCTTAAAAAATATTTGATTTAAAAAAGGGCAAACCCTCTTTTTTGTTACAATTTGCGCGTCAAAATTTTCAAAATTCCTGAACAGCGATGATTTGTTCTTATTTCGCTGAACACTGAAGAGAAATGTCAAAGAACTTAGTTTTATTTTAGCGTATCACAGATTTTGATTTAACAGTATTTTTACCTTATTCCCAAGGCTTCTTCTGTTTTCGAAATAGAGCCTTAACGAAATTGGTGACCAACAACCATAGTTTTAACTTAAGATCGTTGACTCTGAACCAGTTTTTTCACTGGATGTACATATACTTTAGGTTATCCAAAAACAATTTAAGAGTCAATTTTTGACATATATTTGTAGCCAAAACAGAATTTACACATTTCTTCTCTCAGAATTTCAGGAGTTAGAATGACCGCAGAAATTAATTCTGTATATAGTATCTGGGGCGTTTATAAAATTTTCGAGATTTTAGGGGTTGCTTACTAGAGGGGCACTTAAAAGAGGAGGCGCTTATTAACAAAACAGAGCTACGAAGCTTATACAAAGCATATGCAAGCTGCGACGACGTTAGATAGAGCTAAGAAATTAGGTACAGACATAAACCTGTAGGACTTTACAGAGCTTTCCCAATTTTCAATATTTAATAGAACAATAGCAATAAGATGGTTGCTTATATTTTTCAACAACTACTGTCTATAAAATCCGAACTGGCAATTTTCTAACACTTATTAGAGGAAGGCGCTCTATTTTAGATTTTAGAGGATGCGCCTATTGGAGGGGGCGCTTCAAAGAGGTTGGGCGCTGAATTTAATTGGTTTCTTCAGACACAGAAACCAATCGATGGCAAGCTCGTCGACCAAGTACTCTACTCCAGATTAAAATATGTACTCGATTTATTCGAAATGATAAGCGCAACCATAAACTTCTCAACACCTTTTGAATTTGTAATAAAGATTTTCTTGGACCTTATTGATGAGGTCTGAGAAAGAGTTTTAAAAAGTCAAAAGACGCTGGAAACGAGGTTAACCAAATCACATATAAATTGACATTTTTCTGACTCAGCGGCTTATTTTATTATGCTAACTGACACAGATTTTAATAGGGAATGTCAATGTATTCTTAATGTATAGACTGACAAAATACAGAATACATTAATAATGGACCGTCTCAAAAATAAAATCTAAAGAGGAGAGTACCGAGTAGCTCATTGACCTTCTGCACAGATTAACTTTTTGTTGATTTAACTCTAACAAAAAGTTTGTTTTGAAGCAATAATCGAAACAACAAAAGAAAGAAGTAATTGGAATGCTATGTACAAAATATTTCTGATGATAAAACATACGGATGGAGAAACATCACCTAGTGATTATTTGCTCTTATTTCGACCATTATTCATATTTATTTCAATATCCTAACTAACAAATACCATAAACCTTTTAAAACACGACCCTTAGCTCTCAACCGGCAAAAACCTGTTCAAAGTCAAAGCAAGTCTGTGAACGTTTTGCTGACTTTGAACAGGTTTTTGCCGTTGGGCTAAGTCTATCAAGGCGGATCTCCACTGCACGTTTTTTTTTTATAAGGACATAGTTTATAAGAACATAAGACGTGTGCTAAAAAATTAAGAACATGCGCAGAACATTTTTAAGGCTTTGAGTCGCAAGGACATTTTTTATGTATTATATTCATTTTCTTCATAACAGATTATTACATGTCCTTTCTGTATCATCAAATTCAGCAACGCCAACAAGTTGTAATTTCCGCTCTTTTTATTAAAATAAAAAATATCTCCGAATGACAATTTATTAACTTGTTGTCCAACAGGCTCTTCACCCAAGCACCGGTCAAAAATGGATATTGTTAAGAACATGGTAAGCCTTAAAATTTGGTTAAGAACATTAAGGCTTATAACAAATCTTATATATAAAAAAACGTCTAAGTGAATTCGGTCGCGCGAATTTTAAATGAAGCTATTACATTGGTTGAAAGAATAGGTGGCGTCCCTTTTAACCAATGTAATGTCTTCATTTAGAATTCGCACGAACGAATTCTCCTAGTGGAGATCCACTTTTAACGTGTGAAAAACACTACATGGGTTAGACGTGTGGGATAATGAAATATAACATTCACCAGTCACGAACATATATAATGATTACTACACCGGTAATCAAAAAATGAAACCCTGCCATTTACATAAATTACAATAAATTCTAAATTTGAAAATTCAACTAAACACTTCAATCAAACTTAGCTAAGATTGACACCTGTATAAATACTGCTTTGCATTTGAATACCGAACTAGACTAGATTTTTTCATTTGAACTGTAGAGATCCCAAGTAGGCTCTCACGGGGGAACTTTTATTAAAACCACCTGTGGGTGTGTGCAATGTAAAATATATCAATATCCACATCAAGCAAGAATAGCACTCCCCAGTGATCAACTTTTGTTCTAAGTCCGCAGTAAAAACACTAGAACAACGTCAAGCGACGCCTTTAGTGCTAACTTTGAACAAGTTTTTTTTTATTCCGAGAAACCATTCCATTGCAAGATTGTTGACATCATGTTGACCCTTCTTCATATCTTAATATTCATTGCATATGGTGTTCGAAACAAAAGTAAATAATCACCACGGAGAAGGAATTTTAGAGCATGCTCCTCTGCAGCTCTTATTTCAACCACTGGCATATAGCAGATTCAAAAAGATGTCAACATACCTTCAACCCAGCCGGCAAAAACCTGTTCAAAGTCAGCAAAATAATTATTTTTGAACAGTTTTTTTGCCGGCTGGGAATTGATTGGAGATTGACTTAGAGCGTTATTCACCAACAAGTATTGGCGAGAAAATAATACGAGGAGACAATGTTAATGTGTCGAGGTTATGAATTCTAGACTTTGGATTTTAGAGAACTAAAAAAATTTACAATACATAAATCGTTATGTATAAATTGAATTAAGTGTCTATCAATTACATTTTCCAAATAAAACGCACTAACATCACAACACACTAATGTTTTTCGTTGCAATTTGACATTCATGCATCTCTATTCGACGTCATTAGTAACTTTAATGCATAACGAATGAATAACCTGAATTTACGTATACATATCTCCGCAGCAACCAAAATAAAACCTTGACGGTCTGAAGCAATTCTTGTTAAGATTTCTATTAGACACAACATCTAATGCTTTATGCGAATGCACTTTCAATAAATTCAAGAAATCTACTTGCATAGACTTGAGGTTTCACTGTTGATATTTCAGCACCAGCCTATAGTAGAAATGAGCAAAGAATAAGCTTTCATCCAGATCATCTCTGGATACCAGTGCTGAATAAATATTAACTATGGAGGAGAGAATTAAGTCCAGCTTCAAGCTTTGAAGGCTGAAGCTATGCTCAATCTCAGTGACGTGGCGGTATTGAAAGTAGCCCGCCAAACTGCTGAGTTAAACCTAGCATATGGAAATGATTTGAATACATCATAGTACTGTGTACACACTATATAAGAATGATATAGTCTTCCTACACTGTAAATAGTGATGTATTTAACTATATACTTATAAAATAGAGAATATGCTATAAACATATACTATAAGTATATGGGTTATGTATATATAGGTTACATGTGTCTAGGCTTTATGTATCTAGGTTTTATGTATATAGGCTACATGTATATGGGCTATATGTATATATACTTTTGATAATTTCTTGAATGTGGTCAAAGTGTCATAGAAAATTAAAATACCAACAACAAAAAATTCTTCTATGTCTCGTTTCTCCCTTTATGATCTGGGCAATGCTTGTATGTGGTCAAAACCTCATAGAATGCCAATATCAAATTTCAGGATGTTATCACGCCTTATTGGTCCATTTGGATCCTTTTTGCTAGGAACTCAAACCCAAGTGAACGAAATCAATTTTTCTTGTGAGTCCTTACAAAATATTGCCTCAAATCCCGGTACTAAATTTTAAAATGGTGGCACTTAAAGAACATAGTCTAATAAGAAAAGTTATCTGCTCTCTTTGCTGCCACAAAGTGATAGAGTAATAGCCCATTCAAACTTTGTCTATTTCAATCACTGATTGTGGAGGAATGAGATGAGTTGAGCAAAATGAGCAAATAGTTTCAAGTTACTCTCCTCAACAGTGATTGCTATTTCTAGCACTGGCATTCATTTCATTCTTCGTTATAATGAGATACAGCATAATACACCATATATCTCTAATTTGTTTCGGGGTTCTTTAAATGGACACTCAATCAAGGGAGCCGATTGCGGTATTTCCTCTTTTAAATGCCATGGCATTTAATGTTTAATTCATTTTAATTTTTCACAAGGTTCAAAGATGTGGCGTTAATTAGAGGGAGGCGTTTAAAAGAGGGAGGCATTCAGTTCAAAGTAAAGGTGTTGTTTATTATAGACTTCCAAATGGAATAGTATTTCATAGGGAATGGGTAGTTAGCCTTAATTAAAACACAACTTTTCTTCTGAAGATCAAGATCAATAATACAATCAAAGATACGGTATTGAAAGTAACCCAACAAACCAAGTGAAAGTTAAACTCAAGCACATAAATATGATTTGCATATGCACATTATACAGTGTTTAAAATATGTCTTTATTAAGATTGTAGAGTTTCGTGAGACCAACGATTTTAAACTCACATTGATGGAGACTCTTTTAATTGAGCGTGATCTTCCAATTCTCAATAGGTCTATCAAATCTATGCCCTTTTAGCTTTTTTAATTTAAACACATCATTTTTACCTTGTTTTTGTTAATGACTCTATTGTACAAAACTGTAAAAAATTCAGTGTCATCATGCTCGCTTAAAGCGAGCAAAAGCTACATGGATTTCTCTTCATGAAAGTGTCGTTTTATTTTTACAAATTTTGTTTTATTATAAATCTTCCTCTGTTGAATTGTGTATTGTCATTATATTACTAATTTGTAATGGGAGTACTCTTAGTAGTAATAAACTAAGTGGATATAACTAACATTAATAGTTATTTCAAAATTAAAGGAAGCTTTCCAAAATCAAAATGGAGACTTTAATTCTTGAAATTTTAAAATTATTTTTATAAAAATATCCCTTATCATCTTAAAATAATTGAGGAGAGAGCTTCCCCAAAATACAACAAAATGGCTGGCAAAAAAGGTTAATTTCCAAAATAAATTCTAATGTAATTCTGGTCAAATCCTTATAAATTGTTAAAAAAAAATCAAAAAATCATGAGAAAATCATTTTGATGAATGTGGTTAAAGTCTCATAGATTTTTTTTTTTTTTTTTAATTTTTCAAGTTTAAATGTGATTCTGGTCAGATCCTTAAAACTGAATTCAAAAAATTTCCAAGTCAACAAAAATCATAAGAAAATCAGGAAAAAATCCCTTTTTTGCCGATACTCAGTCCAGAGTTGGTGAAATTGAAAAATATTTCACCAGCGGTCTCGTAATATTGCCTAGAATGACATAACCAAATTGGTCTATTGGACCGAAAATTCAATTTAGACGCTTTTTGCCACAAACTCAGGACTGAATGGACAAAATCGAAAAATTGGTACCGAATTTCAAAGTGATAGCACTTCAGGAACATGGTCTATTAAGAAAAGAGGATCGTCACCGCCGCCACCGCAAAGTGATAGCAATAACCCACTCAAACTTGGTGAGCTAAAAACAAATTACAAAAAAGTGCGGTAGTCATCACTTTGGAAGAGAGATTTTTCAGAATATATTCGGCCAAGATGGATTACAATACTTTGAAAACTCACCTCCACAGTGATAACCGACAGTTATTTTAACCCCAGAAAAGACATTCTCATTTCCAGGACCTTTTCCAGAACCCACTCTACTTATTGGAGCTCTATTCTAACAAATGCAGCTCTTAAATATGGTACATCTGTTTATTAGAGCGAGAGTGGCATAAAATAGAGAACGGCATTTATTAAACTTTTTAATTTAAAAAATCGACATTTATTAGAGAGTGGCATTTAAGTTGCAATTTGCCTTTTTGCATTTTTTTTATTTGAAAAAAAGAGGGCAGCATTTAAAAGAGGAAATACGGTATTAAAGTTTTTAAAGTCCCAATATTATTTATTTTGATTAGAAAAGGCATCAAAATGACATTGTTTTGGTTCAATTTGTTCAGGTCTAATGAGACATGTAATCAAGCAATCACAAAGTATTTTTTACCCATTTGTCTTTATTAATAAGATAAACCATTGTTTAATGTATAGGAGAGGATGAAAATCTAGAGTTCCACTTTTGAATCTGCATTGAAGTGTTGTAAGTCCACAAGCTTGTTATTGATTGGCTCCTTAGGTACATAGTAACCAATCAATTATAAGCTTGTTGATTCAGTACTCTTGACTGCAAATATTAACTTGGGGATCAGAAAAATTAACAATCATGTTGCAGGTATTTTTATTGTTTAAAGCGGGATTCAAGTTTAATACGTTTTCTTTAATAAACTCTTCTGAGAGCAGAACTAATAAAAAACAAACATTTTAGCAACTGTGAAGAATTGTTGTGTTGTCGTAAGAGACTATGAACTTGCAATGGATTAGTTTCTTCAGTACAAAGAAACTCATATATTGCAAGATCGTTGACTCAGTACTCTCCTCCTGTAGATTTTATTTTTTTAGTACTCTTCACATATAATATTTAAACTTTTATACAAACACAATTATTTAAAATTTATGTTAAGAATATTTATTAGAGTTTAACTATATTATATTTATATTTATACCTTGTCAAACATTGGACCATCAAAAGGCCATCGTTTATTTCCTGGTTCACTTATAGAACGTCTTCTAATAGATAACACCTACAATAAAAAGTTTTTAAATATCCTGCTCTGTAAAACAAATTATCAGTGATGCAGGAAAAGTGGAATCCAAAATATTTTGCCGACAAGAAAACAAATGATTGTTGATAGATATCTGCCACCAGCACTCAAAACATACTCCTCCACAGTGACTATTACTCTTATTTCGATTTAAAGAAATTAAAACTGGATAAACTCGGTTAAAATAAATCTACATTGGAGAGTGTTAAATTAATAACATGTCAATTGATTGCAAGATCTTAAGGAAGTATAAATTTGGAGAAATTATAATGTTAATTATGTTTAAAGTTAAATGTTCTGGGCTTGAAATAATTGCTGATTATCACTGTGGAGGAGAGATTTTTCAATTTGACTGAAAATATTCTGAAAAATATCTCCTCCACAGTAATGACAGGCGGTCATTTCAAGCCCTGAATGTTATATTTAAGAGTTTATATATCCCCTTATAGCTGCACTGGTCAAAATAACAGCAAATAATCACTGTGCAGGAGTGATTTTGGGCATAATTTCAGGCTACAAAGCCTAAAATAATGCTCAAAAACCACTCCTCCACAGTGATTATTTTTCCACTAATGATTTTCATCACAGATATTACACTCATATAATGATTTGAAATCTACTTACTCCATGTTTAACGGTTTTAGCTGCATGAGCAGCTTTCTTGGTGGCTCCATAGTAAGTCAATACATCGATAATACCAAGATAATATAATTCATGTCTGGACTCTACAAAAGAAAATAGCAGGATTAGCATCGCGATCCCAAGCAACGCTCAAAATTCAGGTTAGGGGCCGCACGAACAGCACACAGTCTAAGCACTATTAGCCACAGTTCAAAACCTTCCTTCCTCTTTCATTCATTCATGCTTCGTTTTCAATTTCTCACCCACTCACTCCATCTGGGTCTCTCCGTGTGATATCATGGCACTGGGTCAGACAGTCACTACACGTGAGATACCTCAGTCAGATATATGCCCACAGTAATATATAAGTTGGCTTACTGTGATAGACATGATGCGATCTATCGCACAATTTGAGTCATAATATTGTTGTTATTTACACTGGTGGACACGCTGCGATCCATCCAGTTGTGCACATATATCGTGGTAGACACACTGCGATCTACCACATTTTATTTTTGTTTTGATTTATATTGTTAGTACTGTTTATAGTTACTGTGGTTGACACTTTGCGATCTACCACATGAACTACATTCATGTATCATGGAGGAAACCAATTCACTCGCCAATGTACATAGTTTCCTAATGCATATATCTATCATATATCTGTTGTGTGGACCGTAACTTAATATTTTCAATAGACTTTTGAGGACTCCATCCCTACAAGCCTGAATATAACTGCCAGATAGCACCTATGCAATGCAGGAGTGTTTTTGAGCATAGTTTTCAGCTTTGAAGCTGGAAATTATACTAAAAAAATATCCTTTGCATAATCATAATCATTTGCCCTATCTATCCAAGATCAATATAATATGTATGTTATATAGTACTTAAAAAAAGAGTAAAGAATTATTACTTTTGAGCATAGCTGAAAATTACACTCCTCCACACTGATTGTTCATTCTTGTGATTATGTAGTTTTATACAAAAGTCACACATTAGTTTCAGTTTCAACTTCACTTCCGGGACATTCACAAGGAAATCATTTGTAAATGGGGAATTATGCGCATATATCCGGTGGGTAAAAACTTGTTCAAAGTCCACAGTAAAGATGCTAGAATAATGTTGAAGAAGTTATTCTAGTGTCTTTACTGCAGACTTTGAACAAGTTTTTGCCCACTGGGTGTATCATTAGCTTCATTTCTACTCACCGTCAGAACAAGGTGTGGAGTAAAACTCTGGATCATAAGCTTGACTATTGCTGCATGTACTTTCAGTGCGACTAAATAATCTTGCTGGTGCATCCACAGTATCTGGTGATGGTGGCTCATCTATACCATCAGCAGAATCTTCACCGGTTTCAATATCATCTTCAAATCCATCTTGTTCATCCTCTGGATCAGTATCTGTATTTTCTGTATCATGTATTCCAACCAATAAACTATAATCCATTATGTTAAGACTGGATAGAAACTAAAAATAAAGCAAGACAAATAATCAAAGCAATCACATGGTGCTATTGAGCGATAAGTAACAAGAACTGATACAGAATGATAGTGAAAAATTTAAGATATCCTTTTTATTAGAAACAGGCACTCACCATAAAACAGGCTATGCAGAGTACAATCGGGCCGCTCATCTCTAGTATATATGATTCACACAAGGGCTTTTTCATTCTTTTGGTTTCATGAGGCAAGATCCATGAGCTCCTAGGCAGTTTTGCATTTGCAGGGCAGGTGGCACAAGACGTCTTGTCCGCAAGAGGTATAGTCACTTGCTCTTCAAGCAGAGTTCTCATACACATGGTGTACACTTAGTTGGACAGCGTGAGGCTTTCTGCTTTGGCGGGAAGTCTTGCGCTACTTCTCGTA
The DNA here is from genome assembly GCA_032360805.1 of Neoturris breviconis. Lineage (NCBI taxonomy): Eukaryota > Metazoa > Cnidaria > Hydrozoa > Anthoathecata > Pandeidae > Neoturris > Neoturris breviconis. The sequence continues at coordinate 7,108 of JAULBZ010001380.1, read as the reverse complement.
CACACTGTGTACTCTTGGTTGGACAGTTTAGGGCTTTCCACTATGGCGGGAAATCTTACGCTATTAGAAATATTTACAAGATGTACATAGTTTTTACTATAAAAGAAAGGAATGAAAGGATGTACTCGGTGCTCTTGGCTATTTATGTACTCATTTAAACTCATATCAGGTTTCCATGTCCCAGAGTGACACATTTTAGATCCTGGACAAAGTCGTCTTTGGGGATCGAACGCACAAGGTCCTTGTAGACCTTGAGTAAGTTCAGTCAGGCCCTTGTAGGTCGGTTTTTCAGATGATCCATGCATAGCAGGTCATCTACAGTCCTTGTAGACCGTCAGTAGCTAGCCTAGGCAGGTCAGGCCCGGCCCTTGTAGGTCGGTTTTTTAGATGGTCCATGCATAGCAGGTCATCCATGGTCCTTATAGACCATCCTAAGCAGGGAGATTTTTATGAGTACTTAGTCAAAGAAATGGGTACGCTCTAGATTTCCCTCTATTGTCCCAAATCATTGTTTTATTTACCTGTTTGTTTCTAAGAGAACTTTGGTGATTAAAAAAATAAAGCTTGGATAGTAGGACATTGTAGTGACACCAACGTATTGTGATAGCAACAGCCCATCCAAACAGTTTTGCATGCTAATAATGTTATTATGTGCTCAAGCTAGTTCTTACGTTAACATCTTTTTTAATTTTATCAAGTAAGTTTTGTTTCGTTTTTTCTTCAATATGCAATTTAATATTCCCTTTTGTAAAATCATTATCTTTGAAGGTTGGAAAGTGTTTCTCCTAAAAAAATAAAATAATCAGTAAAAAAGGCACAGAACAAAATAATCAGCAAGAAAGGCACACTTGCAATGGATTGGTTTATTCGGCTAAAAGATCAATAACTCTTCTCAAAGCTGAATATACTCATAAAATACTCCTCCGCAGGTAATGTCTGACAAATATTTTGAGGATTGAACAACATAACAACATGGCAACAACATTGTACTAATGTGAACGTAGAAATTCACGTTACAATGAAGATCATTAATTGTTAAATGTAAAGCTTTGTTATCAACTTTTAAGTCTTCTTCGTCATAAATGTATATACCTTCTCACAATCTGTTGCTTCCCTGTCGATTCTGGAGCCCTAATAACAAAAATACTTAGTTATTGCTGGGCGAGTCAATTTGACCACCCTCTTCATTATTTCAAGAACCACAAATCCTTTTGCCACCAAACTTCAAATTACAAATTTTAAAAAGCAATATACACCACAAGTAAAACATAAGTGCAGAAAATGACCACAAGAAGTCCCTAGATTTACCTCAGTGATTTGTCGAGTAGACTGTCTGACATTCCACTGGTAGAAATTGACATCACACAAAAACAGCCTTGAGTTGCAAGTTTATTGACTCATAGATCATGTCTGAAATATAACTGTTGGATATCACCTGCGGAGAAGTGTTTTTTGAGTATAGTTCAGCTTTTAAGCTGAACACTATACTCAAAAATCACTCCTACACAGGTGATGTACGACAGTTATATTCAGGCTTATAGATACCTTTAGATCAAATTTTTTATGTATTCTTCTGTTATTACTGAATACACTCCTAATGATTAAGTAATAATATTCTTTACTATCAATTGTTGTTCTGTACATACCAAGGTATTGAGGAAGGAGAGTGTCTGAATGACATTCCACAATATACTAAAAAACAAAATAAATAAGGGACCATCTCAAAATTTTGCTCCAAAACCAATTTCTTTGGCAGGGTTAAATCAACTAAAATTGACAAAACTCAATAAAATGAATCTGAAAGTGTGTTAGGTCAACAAACTTGTAATGGATAGAGTTTATTTTTGATAGAGTCCCTAATTAAACACTCTTTTTTATAAGCATTTTATAAGCAGTACTCAGTACTGTACCAGTACTCAGACAGTAAAAAGTTAAGCAACTTTTAGTACTCAATCATAATCATAGGCAACTTCATAAAACTGTTTTTTTTATTTTCACATTTGTATGTCAATTCGAAATGCTGTATTACCTTGTTTTTTACTTTTTCCATATCAAACTTATATATATTATTATTTTATACCTGAGTATAAAATCCTAAAATCAGAACTTTCTATTAACTTTCTTTCAAAAGTGAAAATATGTTGAAACATTTAGCAATTGTTAAGCAACTTTTTTAGTACTAAAATTTCAGTTTATCCTAAGCAACTTTCAGTACTGGGACCTGACCTCAGTTGCTTAAAAAAGGGTGCAGTTCTAAAATGTTAAAATTATTTCACACTTAGAATATGAAAGAAAATATTCCAAGACTAGCTGACATGCCAACGTCAGAATCACCTGTGGAAGAAGTGTTTTTTGAGTATAGTTTTCAGCTTGGAAGCGAGGAGTGCTCCACAGGTGATATTCAACAATTATTATGAGGATTAGTTTGAAGCTTGAGCTAATCATTATGACCTTCACCCAATGCTTGAGATGGTCACTTATGGTCACTTAACAGCTATTTCAAACACTCAAACAATGTTAACCAGACAGTTCTGAAGATAACTAAACCATATTATAATTTTCAATAATAACTATATACCATATATTTATACCGTTATATATCTAAATATGTTGTATAATGATTGCCCTAAAAGGGTAATTACTAACATTAACCCCATGTAAATACAAGTATCTCCTTTCCATTAGTGTTCCTATGGTCTGTAACAATAAAATAGTAATATTCTCTCAATTTCAATTTCAAAGCTGAAAAATATACTCAAAAAATGGTCCACATCAGGCTTGAATTTACCTTATGATAACTTGGCATCACATGATGCATCATTTCAACCTCTTCCTTTTCCATCGTTTTCACATAAAATCTTTTGTCTCTAGTTTGCAGAAATTTTGCTCCACTGTGTCCTGAAGCTGTGCTTAAATTCGGTTGGATCAAAAATGAACCCTAAAATAAACAAACAAAAGCAGTGGGCTACAGAGGAGTGATTTTTGAGTATAGCATCAGGCTATAAAGTCTGAAGTTATTTTATATAACCTCTCCTACACAGTGATTATTCGCTCTTATTTTGATCACTGAAAACTGCCTCCAAAAATTTGTTTGCAGGGTTAGAGAGAGTGCTGCTGAATCAATGATCTTGCATTTGATTGGTTTCTTCATACCGAAGAAATCAATCAACTGCAAGCTCGTTGACTTAACACTTAAATTTATTGCTTTTGACTTTTTTAAAGCTGCTAAAATACGTGCTTTTTGAAACGAATTTTGGAAATGGTTCCTTAACACTTCCAGAAAGAAGCAAAATGATTAAATTTGTCTGAAAAATCAGAAAGGATCTAATGTTAATGATCTTGCAATTAATCAGTGGTCTAAGAGCATATAAGGTCAGAAAGTCTGAAGTTATGTTCAAAAATCCCTCCTTCACAGTTATTATTTACTCCATTTCAAACATCGTAAAGAAACTAAATCTTTGTTTGCAAATCTGGAGATGATCACTTAGTACAACCATCTCAAAGGGATTATAGATATTTTTTAGTTTTTGGACACACCTAATCGATTACGGAATACAGATCTGTATCTCCATATACAGACTGTGTGTCAGTTAAGAGTTATTCAGTAGTCAATTTCACAATATTGCGTTTTAAAATTAGAGATTTAGAAGTTTTGTTTTCATACTTCCCAAACTTAACTCGTCTCAAATGAATTTTATGATATGAGTTATATTGTTATAAACTATTTAGAGAAGATTTTATGATCAAATGATGTTGATAACCATCTGGTATGAAATAAGAATAAATAATCACTATGGAGGAGGGATTTTTATGCGCAGTGATTATTTACTGAAAATCTTCTGAACAATATCTCCTTTACAGGGATGACCAGCAGTTATTTCAACCCCTTGAAATAACTTTTAAAAGTTGTTAATAAGTATTGTATAATCTCTTCTCAATCTACATTTTAACAAAATGAACCTCAATATTTCCAAACAATCCAATATTTCTAAAATCTTTTTTTTATAATCTAAGAAACTGAACGTTAAGTAGTTCTTATATATTGCAAGGATAATAAATAGTTAATTTGAACACATTTTTCATGTGAGGAATGAGGTGATTATTTGATTATTTGCTATGATAAAATGTCAAATTTTATTTTACCTTTCATATTATGTTCAAAACTAACAAGAGCCCAATAGGGCTAGAGATTTGTAGTTACAATGGGTCCTATGATTTAATGCTGCAGCTATGTAGGTCAAGAACTCAGAGGGGGAGGGGGGGCGAGAGGCAAGATACTGGTCACTGAGTGAAATTTAATCATTTCCTCTCAATAACTCAGCTGCAACATGGTTTTCCAATTTTTGCATTTCCATTTATTAAGCACCCCATGATTATTAAATTTCGCGTCGTACTACAGTAATTGTTCAATTACTCTTATTCTTTTTTGTAGACACTTCCTTCCCTTTCCCTCTATTTATTTAGAAGATCAGAGTATATGACTAGAAAACATAAATGTCGCTATACAGACTATGCATGCAGGTCTGTAACAAAACACGGTTACCAATAAAATAGTAATATTCTTTCAATTTCAATTTCAATGAGTGTCCTTATTAAGCTGATAAAGTTTCAGGTCAAACAAACAATTGGAACATCTTTATCAAGACATTGAGGAAGAAGCTTCCCCAACATACAAAAAGCCTGCCAAAAAAGGTTCATGGTCAAAGTCTCATAGAAAATTAAAATACCAAAAAAGTATCCACTTCTCCCTTATCAATTTAGCATGTTAATTGGGTGAATGTGGCCAAAATCATCTCAGTCTCCACTTTTGAAAAAAATCCCTTTTCCGCCGATACTCAGTCCCAACTAGTAGAACTAGTCAATCTAAACATTGTTTGGTGGGCTTAAAAACAAACCATACAAGTATATAGGTATATATTCAATGAAGTCATTGATTAGGATAAATACTTACTGCAAATAGCCTTTCATCGACATCAAATCTCTCGCGTAAATTTCTGAAAACTAGCGGCATATACTCTTTAAATTTAAAATGACCAGGCATGTTTTCCCTACAATTCAAAGAAACACATTACTATATCATTGTCTTATCTATGTTAAAATCTACCCCCTGGTCAAACTCTGATAATATTGTGTATATACAAAAGATTAAGGAGTATTATGACACCTACAAAAAAGTAGCATTTTACCGTAACCGTCGTTTATAAAAAAATCTCAGTATCTTACTCTAGAAAAGAACACACAGTCTAGTTATCCCTCTATCATGAGAAAGGTAAAAAATATTCAATCCAAGAGCATTTTTGAGGGTTACACAACACACATGTGTTATTAAACATGAAATAAGTATTATGGGTGTTCTCTTTACTAAGGGTTGTATCCCCCAAACTGCTCTTTTTATCTGTTTCTTCTTCCATTTTTTATAGCTTAAAAATGTTTGAAAAATGTGTATGAAATGTGTACCAACAAAAAATATACTTTGTCAGCAATATGTGACTGGCATCAATATTTCTACAGTAACATACTGACATCTAGAGACTTTGTTATTTTGGAATGGTTAAACTATAGAATACCCAGTGCCAGAATGGACTACACAGAGATGCAGTCAGACAGTATTTTATATCAGGCTGACAAAGTTTTCTCTTATTTACTGAGGGGTAAAGACTAGGCCAAGAAGTCATTGAGAAAAGACTAGGCCAAGGAGTCATTGAGACAACCAACCAAACTGCTGGATATTTAATATTAGTAAAAAACAAAAGAAACTGCCAGACACGTGTGTAGAAAATGGCAGCAAAATAAATGATAATACCAAAACAACAAAATCAAGGTTTGAAATAATAAGCATAGTCCAGTGTTTGAAATAAAAGCAAATAATCACTGTGGAGAAGTAATTTTTGAGCATAACATCAGGCTATAAAGTCTGAAGCTATGCTAAAACACTGTAGTCTGTACAAAGAGAGAAATTAAACCAACTAACTTGTAATTGATTGATTATTTACAAAGCACTGGCTACAAGAGAAAATAATCACTGTGGAGGAGAGATTTTTTAGCATAGCTTCAGACTTTATAGCCTGATGATGTGCTAAAAAATAGTCCTACTGTGATTATTTGCTCTTATTTTGAATACTGGGTTCGGTACAGGTCTCTGAATTCACGACGGCATTCTCCTGTGGAGGAGCATTTTTGGAGGCTAATTTGCAAATTAGTATCCAAAGATGCTTCTCCACAGGTGAATGTCAACGTGAATTCAGAAGCCTAAATGCACTTCTCAAAAGATACTTACTTGTTATAAAAATGATTATCAATTTTTATTTTACTGTATGCTTTGAAATCATCTTTCAATAACATGACTGGAGGTGGAACATGTGAAAGTTGTGAGATCTAAATTAAAATATATATACTTAGTTACTACAGGGGCATATCCACGACAATTTTGATACCAGTATACAGGCATATATGGGAGCCCAAATTATGGAGTTAAATTTCATTCAAAATCATTTTCTTTCTTTTTTATGATCCTAATTTACATCACCAGCATGTCATCTAAAGTCGATAAAGTTTGTACCTCTACAAGAAAAATAAATCATGCAACCAAGCGACCAAGCGACCAAGCAACATTTGCTTCGAAAAACATTTCAGTTTTTCTCCTACATTGTTTTAAAGTTTTGAAAAAGAATAAACATATCTTAATAAGAATATCATCTGGGAGGGAGAGTGTATATTTAAATATACACATTTTATTATTTATATTTATTTATAACAGTGGGTACTAACATAAATTTTGTGAATATAATTAATGGCTGATTGTTCTTGGCTAGCCGTCTTTTGCATTTCTTGCACAATAGCTCTGCCCTGAATTAAATTTAGAATACTAAACAAATCTTCGTGGAAGTGCGAAAAATAATAGTATTAACACAAATCAAATAAACAGACTGAGAGAGAATTTTTTCAAAAACTTTATCAAGAGGTTTAATTGAAGATGATGTATGAAATCGTATGAAATACTGGAAACAGTATATGAAATAGTATATTTACATGTATCAAAGATCGCAAATCAAGCAGCGTTCCTTAAAATGTCTGGAACAGACGGTAAACTGGAATCGTTAGAGGTGGC
>JAULBZ010001379.1:0-22523 GCA_032360805.1 Neoturris breviconis | reverse complement strand
CCCCCCCCCCCCCCCCCCCCCCTTTTCACAAAAATTTCAATAAGCGCCCCCCTCGAATGAGCGACCCTCTTCTAGAAATTTAAAATTAAATAAGCACCCAGACGTAAAATTTTTAAGTACCTTAAGTTTTGTTGACTGAATAAGCGTCCCCCTCGAATAAGTGCCTCCCTTTGATGCTCGAAAATTAAATAAGTGCCCGGGCGCTTAATCGATGCTTTACGGTATACAATTCATTGCTAGCATTATTTAGATCTAACGTTCTCGATAATTCATCAAAATAACAACAAGCAATTAGTGTGGATGAGCGAGCCATTAGCATTACTCAGCAGTGTTCTAATACCAATCATGGAAGGATGTTAACCAAAAACTTCTAAACACATAAAACGGACAGAGATCAAAGAAGATAAGAACCTTTTTCGCATCTTTTAAGTGCCTCTCGCAATCAATAATAATTCTTTCCCATAACGCCCCTCTTGATGAAAGACATAACAACTGCTGACTGAGTAACAGTTCAATTAATACAACAGCTTCAATATAATTTCTTCGTTTTTCCAATAAATCAACAAATTTCACAAATAAACGAATGAGTACCCATTCTTCAGAGAAACAGCAAAGCCAATACGGTTTATTCATAATACGCTATAAAAACAATAGAATATCAGGGCTAGAAATAAGAGTAAAATAATTAATATGGAGGTGCTATAGTAGGGCTTATAATAACTGCCAGCCATCACTGTGAAGAAGAGATTTTTCAGAATATTTTCAGTCAATTTGGTTGAAATTATTCTGAAAAAGCTCTCCTCCACAGTGATAACTGGCAGTTATTTCAGGCTTGGAGGATAAAAGAAAAAAGATAAAAGTAGTTGATATAAGAGTAATACTCACTATGGAGGAGTCATTTTTTGAGTATTGCTTCAAGATTTGTAGGCTACTCTACTCTACTACAGTGATTATTTTGCTCTTATTTCGAACACTGCATCTCATATACAAGTTCTACAGACTGGGTACCCTATGGCATTATCCAAAAATGTGCTTGGCAGGCTTCTGTGTCAATAAAAACAAGGTTACAACATACTTCAAACCCTAAAACTAACTATCAGAAACATGAGAGCTCTGTGGAGGAGTGCTTTGCGTATAGTTCCCAGCTGTAAACCTAAAAACTATACTGGAAAAAACTCTCTTCCACAGGTGATGTATGACAGCTATTTCTTGGCTTTGTACCTTATAAAGTTATAACACAATCTCATTTACAACATAATACCTTTGCATTGTTTGCATCACATAGGTTGTCCATTGAAGATATAAATAACGGGTGTGTTTCCTTATAAAGCTTATATGCAAGATCGTACTCCTTCTTCTCCATAAATGAATCACATTGCATTTCCACTTGATGCATTTTAGTGTATGCAATGAGATGTTCTCTTGAAGAAAACATAACAGATTTTCTAGAAATCGAGTAAGTTGGATAAACAACTTCACCAAGATCGACTTGTAACATAGTAAATCTATGGAATAAAAAATTCAATTAGATATTAAATTTCAATTAAACATTAATGACAGGTATCGTCCTGAAATTAAATTTAAAAGGTTCAGGGGCAGTGCATGAGTCTTAGTGGGGCTTTCAGGATGCTTGTTTCAAGTAATTATCCCCACATGATTTCAACATAATAGCACAGCAAAATATTGGGAAATTGGAGTTCCTGGAGTAGATCTTTGCAAATTTCCCACACATGAAAGAATCATGAAAACAACCCATTTATACCACATAGCACCCTTCTACCTTGTTTGGAATAAGAGCAAATAATAACTGCGATGGGGTGATTTTAGCTTGAAGCAATGCTCAAAATTCCTTCCACCACAGTGATTATTTGCCGATTTTTCAATCACTGAGAACTTGGCCAAATTTAGTTTTTGTAGAATTTTCGAAACAATTATCCATTACGAATGAGATGAACCCTACAGACTGATTTCCACTAAGCAAATAATTGTGTGCAAAAGCCAAAAGAAGACATTTCATTGGTAGAAATCACATGCCATTTGACTTCAATTTCTATCAATGGAATGTTTTGCTGGTATTCGCATAAAATATTTTGCCTAAAGATTTAACACATATCGTTTGATACCATACCAATACATTATTCAAATTTCCACTGGTGTGTTAAAAACTTACAGAACATTGTGACCAGTATTATACATTATATCTTCATAGTGGAATGTAGTTAACGTGAAGTATGTAAATATACAAGTATAAAGAAAACAAACATCTTCTTTTAACTTAATACAATCGCCAAGATATTTCAACGCTCTATGATAAAACAAAACAATCAAGATGTTTGCAGAGATAGTATAGGTGATCCCAGCCGGAAAAATAAACGTTAGAACAAAGTTCTGTGAACCGGCTGGGTAGTACTATGACTATTGACCTTTATCAGCAAGCTCAATCTGCAGGTTCTGAATGAGCCTCATGTATTATCGTTTGAGTTAGCTGTTTGTAAGTATTCAGTTAAACTTCAGTAAAATACACAAAGTTATTTTAGACATCAACCTTACATTGAGATTCCAGGCTTTTGCTAAAGCAGGCTAAATGTTTAAACTTACCTCACCAACGCCATAAACAAATCTAACAAACTATCTTACTCATGCTTAAATCTGAAATTTGTGCAAGTAATCGAAACATCAAAAGTTGTGGGTGTGCTGTGCTATATATTATGTTGATACATCAAATGTTTTAGCTCAAAGAATAGTCGTAAATTCAACAATATTAAAAAGAATGCAACATTATGGTCTTCCAAAACACAAATTTCTATATCATATCAGCCTTTTCAGTTCTTCTTTGACAGGAATATTCTCATGCTCCATATAATTTGTTAAAATTGTTTTTTCATTACACGTATATTAGGTTTGAGACATTAAAATGTTTGTTATTTTTTATTTTTAGTGTTTTATAACGTTCTTATTAGTGTACGTAGCACTGTATGTATAGGTCATGCAATGTTCCTACCATGAACTAACATCTGCATGAAAAGCGCCCATTTCAATGCGCAAATTTGACATCTCTAAATGCACGCATAGGCATGAGTAAAGAATTTAACTTACAAAAGAAACTGGAAGAAAACGGAAGTAACGCTAGTGAAAACTCACCCTTAGGAACTATGATAAAACACTCACTTCTTCATAAGGAGACTCTTCATGTTACTTGTCTTGTTTTTTGTGAAAGAAAATGTCTTTTGTTTAAAAGAATGTTTACTGAGCAATTCCAAAATGTCTTTTTTACTCAGACTGTTGATTTTGTTGGCAATATGAAACTCATTGGCAAGCATTCGAATTTCTTTTAATCCAAGTTTTGATAGTACTTCATTAAAATCTGCTAGCTCAGGTGTGTTTTTCACAAATTCTGTAAAATAAATGGACTATGTATTGTATTTAAAATGGTCCTTTGAACACAACAAGGGCATTGGTTCTGCATACAGTTCAATGGCACAAGAGAGATTCAAGACACGCTTAAACCGAAAATTATTAATAAATGCAACTCATTATGTACAAAGCAGTGTAACAAAAAAGGTGAAAAGGTGAAAAGCAAAAATAGCTACAGTTGAGAGAAATGAATCGTATCTTGCAAATAATAATGATGAAAGTATTAATTTTTTAAAATATTTGCTGCAAAAGCCAAAAGAAGACATTCCAATGGTAGAAATCACAATCTTATCAAAACAGATTACCAACATTAATTTGACAAAACACCCAGGAGGTTTATAGGTCATGTTATTTCCTAGCACAGATCCAAAAAACAATGTTCATCTGTGTTTGGGGAGGTGTTTATTCGAGGGGGCGGAACATTTACAAGAGGGTGAGTTATTAAATATTTTGTTCTAAAAGCGAGGCATTTAATCGGAGGGGTGGGGTTGGGGATATATGAAATGAATATAGGCATAACCTATGTTAAATTTTACCAAAATAGAGAAAGTAACATTATTCATGCAGAGATTATTTAAGTGAATAGCTGTAAGAAAGATGTACCTTGTTCAACCAATTCTTTAAAAACTGAAGAAAGTTCGCTAGATATTTGTGGATAGTTTATTTTTGAACATTGTAGCCATTGTTTCTTACGTTGATATAATCGAATAAATAACATTTGCGCTTGTTTTGACATCTTTTGAAATCTTTCAATATATTGCTGATCATTATTATTATATAAAACTTTCCCTTGCTCATCTTGAAGAAAGTGTTTTACAACAAAGTTAAAATTCTTTAAATAATATGGATCATCTTCTGTTTCGTCAACATCTAGAATTTGTTTACCTTCTAACTCTGTTTCAGATGCGTTTTTATCGGGTACCACATCAACTTTATTATATTCTTTTGCAACCTTCTCATGAGTAACAGATTGAACAGAATGTTTACTTTTTGTTTGTATGGATGTCTCAACTTTTTTATCAACTGATTGGCCAGAGAATGGATTTAATTTGGTCCGCCATTCACTTATATCTGTGTCCTGCTGAAAGGTTAAGCTAGCATTTAAAATTTTCAATTTTGGAATAATATGTTGCATGCTTTCAATATGCTGTACACTTTGACTTTTATGAACAACGATAACATCATCATTTTCGTCTTCATCTGAAATGACTATGAGATTATTGCTTGACATTTTTAATTATTTTTTACCTGCTGACAGGAAAGTTCATATACAAACAACAACAAATAAATCAACATTGAAGATTAATGAGGAACCATTTGAATAATTCTAAATTTATTGATAGGACTGAGTCCACATGCTATCAATGATCATCTGCAGTGTTCAAATTAAGACCAAATAAACAATGTGGAGGAGAGAAGCATAGTTTTAGGAAGAAAAAAAATGAAACTCAAAAATCTATACAGCAATTGCAGGCCCTTATTTCGAATACATTATGATCTTCTATTTCAATTTAATTTTTAATTTTTTTTTTTTTTCAGCTATGCACAAAATTCTATTACATGCAGTAATCTGTTTCAGAGATTTGGTGATTTTAAAATTCAACATTTTGAGTTACCTGTTGTTTTTTACTAACCTATAGTACAAAAAAATACTGCCTGCAGGAAATAAACCCAGAAGGCAAAAAACTTGTTCAAAGTCCATTGTTCCAACATCTTTATTGCCAACATTGGACAAGTTTTTGCTCTCTTCAATGCATTACTGAGATTGCATCACCAAAATTTTATCATTACATAGACAAAATATGCAAGATCAACAAATGCAACAATATTCCCTGGGAAAGAGTGCTGAATCGTCCCAAAGAAACCAATCAATTGCAAGCTCATTGACTTAACACTCTTCATTGTAGATTAAGTAGATTAAGCTGCTTAAATATCTGCTTTTTGAAACAAATTTTTGGAGATAGTTCCATTAACTTTCCAGTAATAGTCATCAAAATACTACACGATTACTTCCACACAGAAGACATTCTCATCCAAATTGAGAGCACAATTTAATAAGAGGGGCAAAAAAACTAAAACGGTCTTTGAATAAGAGTGCATCACTGAGGGGGAGCAACATTGCACCTTTGTAGCCTGAAATAACTCTCAAAAACTACCATGGTAATTCTGGTATTTGGTGTGCTGTAATGTTTTAACATTCTTGATAAACAGGGTACTCAGTGGTCGAAAACGTGGTCAAAATCTGCAGTAGACACTGTAACTAACAAGTTATGGCCAATTGGATAGTTACATAATTCATGCCCTGGACTTATCTGTATTCGTAAGGCTATTTAAGCCTTAAAATAATGTAAGAATTACGGAGTCATATAAAACAGAAGGGGATCACAAGAGAAATCAGGTAAACATAAGAAAAGCTGTCTTTGTATATATCAATTTCAGGAACATGTGAATATTCATTATAATACTCATATAATATAATACAATCTAATAATAATGTCATACTAATCTGCAGCAATTTAAATAAGACTGATCACTGTGGAGGAGTGGTTTTTCAGCATGACTTCAGACTTTTTAACACTCCCACATACTGATCATTTGTTTTTTTTCAGGCCCTAAATCTAAAATAATAAAGGTTTGGGAAGTTTGTCCCAGTGAGCAAAAAATTGTTCAAAGTCAGCCGTAAAGATGCTAGAAAAACATCAATGTTATGGGTTTAGCATCTTTACTGTGAACCTTGAACAAATTTTTGCTCCCTGCGTATGTTTCTCAGTTCTGATCTACTGCACAGAGAAATCTGGTAAACATAAGAAAAGTTATCTCTTCTGTAAATATCAATTTTAAGAACAGTTGAATCTTCACAACAATAATAACAACAATAATAATAATAATAACTAAAAACTAATATATAATATAATACAATCTAATAATAATGTCAAACAAATCTGCAGTAATTCAAATAAGATTGATCACTGTGGAGGAGTGGTTTTTCAGCATGACTTCAGACTTTTTACCACTTCCACATAGTGATCATTTTGTTTTTTGTTTCAGGCCCTGAATTTAAAGTAATAAAAGTTTGCAAAGTTTGTCCCAGTGATCAAAAACTTGTTCAAAGTCAGCAGTAAAGACTCTAAAACAACATCAATGATGTTGTTTTTCAGTTTCTCAGTTCTTATCTACTTCATGTATAGCAAGATTTTCAATTTTTTCACATAGGTTTGACAAATATTTGAAATAACTTTATACCTTGCTTTTTAAAGCGACCTTAATTTCTAAACTTTCCCTTTATTAAGGGAGCATCTGAATAATAAAATTTACATAGAGACTACTGAATCCTTGTAGTAGATTGGTTTCTTTATACTGAGAAACCAACCCATTGCAAGCCAGTTGACATAACACTCTTTCGTGCAGTTTCGTTTTTGAATCTACCAAAAAAGTGTGGGACAGCACCCCTAAAACCATTAAATAATTACATTTTTCCTATCAGTTTGTTCGTGAGGAAGGGCATTTCTTCTCGGAAAGTAATGATAGTTATCATTGTACTGCAATAAATTCTCTAACGAAGAAGTATAAATGTCAGCATATCTGGTCATTCTTCGTGAAAATGATGTTGGGTTGTGATATGTACGAAAAGGACTACCGAAGTAAGGATTATTCATCGCTTTCAATTGCTTCCTAAATAAAAATAATATACTGTAGAGGAGGGATTTCTGAGAATAGATACATGATTTGTATAAAATTTACCCAGTGAAAAGATATTGCTGAAGACAAAAATGTAAACATAAAAATGCCCTAAAGAGAATTAAATTTGGAACTAGATAATATGAAAGACGTAATAAAAATAATCTTTCAGTATGAGAAAGCTAATATCGCTTGTATTTATAAATGCAGGTGTCACCACACATACTTACAAAGTATAGTTGTCCTTAGGTATTACTACTCTCACCAAGTATAATTAAAACAGTAATCAAAATTAAAATACATTGCTAGAAGTTTCTTACCTACCAAACAAGGAAAGAAATATTTCTGCGTAATAGACCCTAGATTATCATAACGAGGAGGTAATTGTTTTGTTCATGGGCCACAAGCACCATAGAATTACATAATACGATAACAAATAATCAGCTTTAAGAAAGGCTTGGTGGCTTAGTGGTTAAGTTGCTTTACTCCGAGGTGTGTGTTCCCAGTTCGATTCCAGCCTTCGGAATACAGTTTTTTATTTTCCAGAACTAAAAGCTGATTCACACTAAAAGTCTGTATAACAATCCTAATTATGCAATGACATTATTATCGTACCTTAAAACTTTTCGCTCACTTTTCCATTCCTTCAAAACTTGTACAGCATCATCACTATTATCCAACTAGTAAGAAAAAATCATACAAAGTACAAATGACTAACTACAGGTCAATTTAGTTAGCAACACTCAGTCCACGTTCTGAAATCACTAAAATAAAAACCATTGCAAGAAACATGCTTGTGCTATTTTCAAAAGAATAATGCTTATTTATTATAACATTATCATAAATGAAAAACAGATATCTTAGCAACTTTATAGCAGTCAAAATCAATAAATTTGAGAAAAATTAATCTAAAACAAAGAGACTTTGGGACGAAGAAACCAATCAATTGCAAGATCATTCATTCAGCACTCTTCCCCTGGGAACAAATTTTGGAGATAGTCCCATAATCTTATTGCAAAAACATACTTGAATTGATGTGATGAGCTCTTCTAACACAAGCAACCAATCAACACCTCGAATATATACATCTGAATTGCAAATTTTTATTTCACGCTAAGATGGAAAGAGCAGAATAATGTTTTTACACCCAAATTAATGCTATTAGGCCTAAGGGGAGAAATAATGTCCCCCCCTCCTATTACAGTGTACATGTTCAAACTTTCTGACGTTTTCTAACTTTTGGAAAAAATATTTCACAAAACGTTTTTTTAAATAAATTGCTCATCTTCTGCATTTCAATAATTCCAAACAAGGGTAGACCGAATAAATGGGTGGATATATACATAATTTTTTTTCATATGCCGTACACACAGTTAGATTCGAAATGTTATGCTGAATGTGTTTATGCTGATACTTGTAAGAAGCTATTGAGAAGCTATTGTATCAAAATGTTATACTCATATAAAATACGAAATGCCAAACCCAAGATAAGCTATGACATTATAATTAAAACAATATGCCACCTGCTAATCATTCAGTCCCCCCCACCCCCCTCAGCCTAGTCCTAATAGGCTTAATCTGTCCCTTGAGCAACTCTTTATAAAAAAAATATAAATCTTATTAAAGCATTACTAAACTCAATTCTTTGCAAGTTTCAAGTTCTGTTACATCTTCAAATACAATAAAGATAAGGATTATCACGTACCTCTAGTTCCGGAATAATAGCTCCTGTTCTCCATCCATATCGCAATACAGGATCCTATACAAAAAACAAAATAAATAAATTATACCTAAAGCGATACAAACACAGTATATTAAATTTCTAAAGATAACCCAGCCGGCAAAAACCTGTTATTTTTCTGACTTTGAACATGTTTTTGCCGGCTGGGAAATGTATTCCAAATGTGTGATTATCCACTTACCATCAAGTCACTGTATACATGATCACCAAAATATATAACCCTCGGACCATCATAGCCAGTACATTTAATAAACCGCTGAATATTTCCCTGAAGGAGAAAATTATTTGTTTAGCAAGAACATTTATAGTCTGCAATGAAGAGTGTTAAGTCAATGAGCTTGCAATTGATTGGTTTCTTTGGGACGAAGAAACCAATTAATCACAAGATCAGTAATTCAGCACACTTCCCATAGGAACAGAATTTGGTAATAGGTCCCTTAGCAAGAACACTAATAGTTCATGATACTACTTTCACCCACTGAATAACTCAATGTCAATTTGTTTTTATCTTTAACTTTCTCTAACTACAGATAAGTATGGTAATCGAAATTCTGCTAAAAGATAATTGTCATTGGTGTAAATAAGAGCTTGAAGCTACACTCAAATATCCCTCCTCCACAGGATATTTACTCTTTACTGGTCCACTGACTGATAGCATAATATTTAGTAAGCCTTTGAAATAAGAACAAATAATCACTGTGGAGGAACTTTCAAGCACTTGTTAATATGCTACATTTGTAGCATATTTAACAAGTGCTTGAAATAGAAACAAAAGTATCACTGTGAGGAGTAACATTTGAATTTAGTTGTCAAAATAAATAAAAAGTAAATAATCACTGTGGATGAGATTTTTGAGCATAGCTCTAGGCTTTGTATCCTAAAGCTATACTTAAAACTCTCTCTTCCCCAGTGATTATAATACTCTCATTTCAAGCACAGAGAGTAGACCTTACTTACTGCATGAAATAAGTGACTTCTAGTTCACTTTTAAGGTGAATTTCCACAACGCAAAATATTTTGTGCAAAAACGTATTCTTTTAGCTTTGGCACAAAATGGTTTGCACACTTGATGAAAAATAGCAATAACTGGCGATTTAACCAACAATAACAGGTAGTTTCATAACAACTGAGAAAGAAACTTGTCACTAAATATCGTTAATTTTGATGATTTTCTTAAATTTGAACAGAAATGCTTAAATCTCTGACATCGTTGAAGAAAACATACTTTTGATGCAATTTGGAATGATATCATCACTCTCTGTTGCAATCATATTTACGGGAGTTTTAACTAGTTATCGCTATTTGTGGGCACTAAGCCTTATAATGCTTGTGTTGGTACTGTACAGAACTGTATGTTTGCCTACCAATTTGCAACATTCCTCCTTCAAATTGAAGTTGATCCAATATTTCTTGTAATGTTTCAATAAAATAATCTGGTATTCATTTTAATATTTGCAAGTTTGCAAACGACAAATAAATTTTCCTATCTCAGTGCAGTTTGCTGAGTTGTATTAAATTTAATTTGGTCTTGTACCCAGTCGACCAAAACATGTTCAAAGTCAGCAAAATAACGTTAGAACAACGTTCTTTGAACGTTGTTCTAACGTTATTTTGCTGACTTTAAATAGGTTTTTGCCGACTGGGTAGTATTACAGAGATAACAGACAGAGTGATTCAACTTTTAATACCTCTGCATACACACCATGTTTTTCAAAGGATTGCACTTGATCCCAAAGGTAATGTCCAGTTGAAGGGTGAATTGATCGAAATGGTCGAGATCCTCTAATGATTACATAAATTAAACTTCTTTTCTAACTCGTATAACATGGCAGGACACAGAAAGTTATCAAAGTAAGTTTCAAATATAAACACAAAGACAGGATCTCAGCATGCCAATCACTCTTACACATTAGACCTAAAGGCACAGCACATCTTACAAATTTCAAGAATGCCAACTTGGCTGAAAATATTCTGAAAAATCTCTCCTCCACAGTGATGAACGGCTGTTATTTCGAGCCCTGTAAAACAATAGTGCTACTAAAAAGATTTTCAACAAAAAAACATTTGGATGGTTGTCACTTAGTGATGTTATTTGTGATTATGCAAAATACAACATTTTCTTGCTCTGTTTTGTGCTTGTTGAAATAAGAGCAAATAATCACTATGAAGGAGAGATTTTTAAGCACAACTTCAGGCTACAAAACCTGAAGTTATGTTAACAAATCACTCCTCCACAGTGATTATTTACTCTTATTTTGATTACTGTTTTCTTTTATTTACAATTTTACCTTTCTGCATCAGTAAAAAATCTTGGTTTTCTTGCGTTAGTAATCACAACATCAAAAAGGTCTCTCCAATGTGGTCCTATCAAGTGTACCATGCCTTTGTCACTAAAAGAAATAACAGAGATCTGGATATGAATTCACAACAGTCACTTTTAACTCTGAATAATCTAGCAATACTGTAGTGCCACAAAAATATATATCAAACAGTGTTGTCATGGTAGTCTCCTTTTAATGATTGAAAATTGGACAGAAATTAACTTATTTAGATCTAGTGTTGATTCAACTCATTTCTCGATCAAGTCACAACATGAACATTATGCTTAAAGAGATAAATAGTGCAACATCTCTATGCAATTATTTGATCAATTATTTAATCCATTGCAAGCTCATTGACATAACACACATCTGCACAGATTGATTTTGGTTGGATTTTTGTCAATTTTAGTTGATTTAACACTTACAAAAAAAGTTGGTTTTAGAGCAAATTTTGAGATGGTCCCTTACACAAAATTAAAAGAGCTATTGGTGATCATGAATAACTTCTTGTCATTGTTTACCAATCGATTTAAATAACATTCTAAGTTTGGATTCTTCGGTAAATAGCGATCTGAAAAAAAAGAACAAAAATAAAAGTTTACTGGACATCACTTGTAGAGGAGTGTTTTTAGTATAGTTTTCAGTTCAACATTATACTTAAAAATACTTCCCCACAGGCGATATAAGTAGGTTGCCAGATTGCAGTCGGAGGCAACCCAAGGCTCCTCTTTCATTAGCTTCTACCACGAGGGTAGGGGAGGGTACCATTCCATTCCCAGATCAAGGTGACCAACTAACCCCAGATAACTAACCCCAAATAACAGCCGGTCATCACAGTGGAGGAGAGATTTTTCAGAATATTTTCCGCCAACTTGGCTGAGAATATTCTGAAAAATCTCTCCTCCACAGTGATGACTCGCTGTTATTTCCAGCTTTGATGCAGCAATGCGCTAAACTTAATTTTCGGTTGTTATCATCAGTTAATTCAGAAGGTTAACTATTACTTATGCTATACAATACAATAAGGTAAATTGAGGAAGGTGTATACAACCTGACTTTGAAACGTACCTAAATCATTTAAAATTGCTTGATGCATTTGACCTGATATATGAATATCTTGAGTTGCTTTCTAAATGTAGTGAGTTGAACGAAAAGGATTAGATTCTAATCAAAGACTCACATTCAGATGGATTATAATAGACCTCCTGGGATGTTTATTAAAACTATTCTCAAGGGATTTCAGCAACAAAGAAAAACTTTTAAAAATGTTGATACCACCTAGAAATTGACCAATTTAAGCATAAATTAACTACCTAACAACGGGTAAACTGAAATCTATGCAGCAGCAATCTTTATTTACTTGTTTATCGTCATTTCAATTTTCCAGAGCAGTATTATTCCATCTTTGCAACTATTACAGAGAGTTTCATTTACATGCTCACTTAAAAAACCTTCTTTTATAGAACAGTTAATTACCTCAACGTCATGGTATATATACGCAGGATCGAAGAAGATATCATTAGCTATAAAATACTAAAATAAGTTGTTTAGCAGATATCTCCAAAATTCGTTTCATAAAGCAGATGTTTTAGCAACTTTAAAGTAGTCCAAACCAATAAATTTGAGAAAAACTAATCTACAACAAAGAGTGTTAAATCAAGGAGCTTGTAATTGATTGGTTTCTTTTGGGACAAAATTGCAAGTTCAATTGCAAGTTCATTGATTCAGCACACTTCCTCTGGGAACAAATTTTGGAGATGCTCCCTTACTGATGTGCTTGAAAGAACAACAAATAATCAATGTGAAAGAGCCAAATAATTAACACAAAATTAGGTATAAAATACAGTGGTCCAAATTAAAAGGCATATAATCACTGCTACAAAAGCCTGAATCTATGCTCAAAAATCTCTCCTCCACGGTGATTATGTACTCTTATTTAGATCAACGCAATAGAAATAAGCAATTTGGGAATTTATTCAAAAGAAGAACATTAATTCAGTGCGCATAATTAACTTTTAGTTACCTCGGTGACATTAGATAACAACGATAAAAACGGAATTGAAAACAAATCCATTTGTTGATGTATTGTATCACCAGCTTTCTAAAGAGATCAGCAACCATTTTTAATGAAAACAATAAACATCAGAGACCAGTAGTTAAATGGGTTAATTAAGTGACCAAAAGCTTGTTCAAAGTAAAAGATATTGAAGATGTTCTTGCGTTTTTACTGTGGACTTTGAACAAGTTTTACGCACTGGATAAGTCATAAAATTCAAATTTGCTATTGACTCCTGGTAACATAATGCAGGTAAATATTATAAAAGATTAGTTTAAGACAGTGTCTACGATGAAGAGTGTTAAGTCAACAAGCTTGCAATTAATCAATTGCAAGGTCGTTTACTTAGCACTTTTCTCCTACGTCAGTGACTTATTATACAGTAAATTAAAAAACTCTTGATTATGAAGTAAAAGAAAGACCAGTTTTTCAGTTACAAGTGTAATTTTAATCCAAGACATCGCAAAAGCAGGTCCTGAAAATAGGTGATCTCATGAACAGAAATAATATAACTAACAGATAATGCATCTAGTACTCTGAACAGAAATATACGTTTGTGACTGTTAAGGGGTTAAGCCTGTTTCCCACTTATGATGCATTCGCAGATGCAAGTACGCATGCGTATTCTTTCAAAACTTATTCAAAGCAGACCAAAGAATATCTCAAGGCAAAAGTGATTGCTTTTTTTTCCTATGAAATTTTTAGGCACCTGGGTGCTCTGTGACGTTACAAAAGGGCAAATTGGGTCAAAACAGGACCAAATAGGGCCTGGAACGGAACTTAGTGACTATAGCAAATTTGCATTGTGTCTGCATTTTTTAAAAAAGCAATTACATTATCAAAGAGATTATTATAGAGACAATGTATTCAGGGCTGGAAATAACAGCCGATCATCACAGTGGAGGAGAGATTTTTCAGAATATTTACAGCCAACTTGGCTGAAAATATTCTGAAAAATCTCTCCTCCACAGTGATGACCGGCTGTTATTTCCAGCCCTGATGTATTACCTTTGTACCTTTACTCATGTGATCAATACTTATTAATGTTCCAGCATAATCTTTGACAACATTCCAGTTATCTACTTGTCGATGACCTCTAACAAAAATATGAATTTACAGTAATGGTGTTCGAAATAAGAACAAATAATCGCTATGGAGGAGAGTTTTGAGCATAGTTTCAGGCTACAAAGTTCTTATTTTGAACACTGAGTAAGATAGTATAGTTATATAACTGGTCAATATCAGTAGTCCAATTAAGAGCAAATAACCACTGGGGAGGAGTGCTACTAAAGCATAGATTCAGGCTGTGATGATTTATCCTTATCCTAACCACCATTATAATTATAACATTTTTGAAGCAAAGATCATGAATGATATATAGAAAGAGATATTTTAGTCAAATCTGTTATGTGCATTTGCATTGTTTTTTGTCACTAAGTTGGAATAAGTTTATACAATGAAGCTGGAGCATTCAGTGGAAACCAATCTTTGATGTATGGCCAATTCCCTTCATTTTGCACAGGATTCGTATTTAAAAAAGGGCAGACTAACCAATTGTATCTAAACAATCTTTAACTGAAACTCTTGAAATAATTGAGTCTCCAGCTTTCAAGAATTTCTTAGCACAGTGATATAACTCAAAATATTAAGAGATTAGAGACAGGTTACCATGCTACAAGACACAATGTTGTTGCATAACAACACCTACCTATACACAGATCCCAACTGTACATGACTGAATGAATCTATTTTCATCAAGTAACCCTTAAAAACAGAACGACCAACATCATACAAATGAATTACGGTAATAGAACAACCAAATAATATCATAGAAATGTCTTCTATAGTACAAAAGTGATCATACATCATACTTAGAGAATAATCAATCATCTTACAAGTCTCTTATAGTAAGGTAACAACCAAACATCTTACAAATGTAAAAGAACAACCAACATGCCTTATAAATCAAACACATACAAGTGTCTTAAAGTAAAAGAACAACCAAACATCATAAAAATACCTTATAGTAAGAGAGTAATCAAGCATCATGTGTCTTACAGTAAACGAATGACTGAACATCATACGTCACAAGTGTCTTCTGGTAAGAGAACAATCAAACATCTTACAAATGTCTTACAGTAAAAGAATAATCAAATTGATTTCTTCTTCCTAGTTATGACCAAGGAAGTAACCATAGAAGATTGATTATAGTTGAAATCTAGACAAGGTTCTCTTTTATATTCAGATAATCCAACTTTCTTATGACTTGCAATAAGTAAACACGATTTTGTAGCAACATACCTTTTCCGTGTCATAATGAAGTCCTCTTATTGGAAAGCTAGAGTCATACTTAAACTCTTGATGGATTCTTGAAGGATACTATACGAAAATAAATATACATTTATATCATATTTCATTAACAGAAATTTAGAGTTGCACAAAATAAATAGCAGTTCAAATCAAAGCAATGTGAGCAGAACTGAAATACAAATGGTCGAAATAAGAGCAAATAATCACTGCAGAGGAGGGATTTTTGAGCTAGCATCAACCTTTGTGGCCTGAAGCAAGTCGGATCTAAAATATATTATTTGTTTCGCTTAACCGAATTGACCTAGGGATTTTGGTACCGAATGGAATATTTCCAGGTTAGTAAATTGGGAAATATTTTTTATTGGTCAGAAATTATTATTATAAGTTTAACCATTGGTATAAAGCACTCTTTTTACATTTTTGCTCTTATGTTTTGTTTTGTTAAGTTCAATCCCTTTTCTTCAATACCTTATCAAACCAGCAACTGAGAAATAACACAAAAGAGGTCAGCATATTGGTTGTGTGGATGACAGGGAAACGATTTCAGAAATCAATGTGTTTCTGTGTGTTTCTTTTAGGTATCTTGAATGTAACAAAAATATATCTACAGACTGATTGACCCAATATTTAGTAGGGTTACACGAAACAAACAACTAAGTAAGATCCACCCTATGCTCAAAAATCAATGTGATTATTTGCCCTTATTTCAAGCAGTGGAACACAACAGATTCTAGGTAGAGATTAGATGAAACGATCATAACAAAACAATCTATTTACCTTGAAGTCGACATGTCAGTAAGAGTTTTCTATCAAGAACTTTATGACTTTCCAATGCAAATAACTACCAATAATACCCTAATAATTTCATGCTTCCCTATTTTTATGCACCACATAAACAGCTTCGAATTAAAAAACAATAGTAAATAAATCCAGTGTGCCAAAACTGGTTCAAAGTTGGCTGTAAAGATGCTAGAATATCGTTGAAGACTTTGAATAAGCTTTTTTTTTATCACTGATAAAATATACTTATCACAGTAGAAATACATTCCCACCTTCAAAAGAGAATTTCATACTATATTAGTCTTAAGATTAAGGGCATTAACCCTATTTACCCCGAGGGGGGGGGGGCAACCCACAAAAAAACCAGATAACTTCTGATCGTTTTAAGCCCAAATTTGGTGACTTTTTACCTTATTGTATATAAAAAAAAATTCAAGAAAATGTTTTCCAAAAAATTTTTCACCCAGGACCACTTTTGCCTTCAGGACAGGAAATTTTCAAAAAAGATTTTGATTAAATTCGGTATTATTTTGGTCTACGAAGCTTTACAAAGGCTTTTTATTATGTAATTGGTAATAAAACATTCATAATTAGCAAATATAACGATATAATTAGTTGTTCTAGCTAAATTTCCATTTTCGCCTTTTAAGTCAGATTTTCACAAGTACTGCGGATGGATACTCATATTCTGCATGAAATGATGACGTATGCAAATTTTTATTACATTTTTGGAAAGTAGAGAGCCTGGGGTGTATTGTGACCAAGTTTCAAGTAAAACGGAGCAGTAGTTCGAACGTTATTGGGGTGTGGTACATTGTACCCAATCCCCCCGGGTTATTAGACCCCCCAAAAGCCCGGGTCTTATAAGGTTAAGCGAAGTATTTTAGCACAATAAAACGTTTGGTTCCACTTAACGAGAGAGTTTTATTTATCCAAGAATTCACTTATCGAGATTCTACTGTACTTTGAAATATGAAATTTTGAAAAACTCCTTCACTCAATTTTCTTCTCAATCGTGGATATGCGTTTGTATGACCTTCAAACTGCTACTGTATTTCGACAACGACATTCACTCTTTTGTAACAAACTAATGTTTTCTTTGGTGTGCTTATGATCATCCTCATGTGTTATCACCATCTTAAATGGTTGTGTGGTTTGCATACATCTTCCCAATCCATTCATACATATTTCATCTTGAACAGTACCATCATCTTGTTCATCGGAATTACAACTTATTTGTTTCATGTATCGAGGATTGCTAAAAATTGACGAATTTTTTGCTTTGTGAAAATTAACTGTTATACATCTTATGAATTTCAGCATCTTTCAGCCTCCCAGTGCACAAAAACTTGTTCAAAGTCCGCAGTAAATACGATAGAATAATGTTGAAAACATTGTTCTAGCGTCTTTACTGCGGACTTTGAACAAGTTCTTAACCATTGTTGGACTTATCTGTTTTCGTAAGACATCTTCATCAATTGAGTCATTGGCAATGGGTTTTTACTCGAAAGCTATTAAAAGCGGAGATATAACGTAAACCCATTTGCCCACACCAGTAGTGAATCAACAATCTTGTACAGGATTGGTTTCTTCGCATTGAGGAAACCAATCAAAGGCAATATCGTTGATGTTACACATTTCTAAATAGTTTCATTTTCGTTGATTTTGAACAGTCTAACAAAAACAATTTTTGAGACGAATAATGAGGTTGACACAATAATTAAAATAGGTAGTCATAGACCTATTTACAATTACTTGAAAACAAGGCGTTGGCTGCTCAAAGTAGAACTTGTTGCAATACAAAACCTTCATTTGTGTGCAGTGTCCTGCACAAAACGGAAGTTGTCGCCTCGTTTACATGTATTTGTAAATAGGTCTATTAACACTCACGTAACTTATAAAACTGCCGAACACGGACACGTATATTCCCGCATTTGGACTATGTATAGTTATATGGCAATATACAGTTCAAATACTGAAGTATTTGGGTCCGTATTCAGAAGTCTGTCACTTTGTGTTACCTGTGAGCAGCAAATATGACATCAATGATGCAGAAACTACATATTGATACTACACTACCCATCTTCGATCCTGCTTTATAACATGTTTTATTAGATGTAGCGTGTCTAAAAAGTAAAGAAAAGATTTACCGCATCGTTTATTCTCTCTTTGCGCTGATGGAAAATTCGTCAGTGAAAACGAATAATCAGACTGCAGTTTTTAATCACAGACATGACATTTCATTCTAAATAAGATCAATGAAGTTTCATTTTTCTCTGATTTGTCATTTTAACTCAATCACACAAGAAACCAATTCAAACACTGATCCAATGACATGTATTAAATTCTTTGCAGATTGTAAAGAATTAGCTGCTTTATACATTTTTTTTTTATTTTTATAATAAGCGTCAGGAAATATTAGACGTGCCTCATTGACGCTTAATTTTAACACACATCTGTACCCCTACCCCCATCACATGTATCAAATGGGACTCGGATATAGTTTGAGAAGAGGAAATTCCCTAAATACACCGCGTGTAGCTACACACTATGGGTTTAAATTCTTTTGACTTTAGACCAAGCCTAAAATGAGACAATCAGCCCGCTGACCTAAGCACCTTTAAATACTTTTACGTCTACAAACAAGAGAATCTATTATAGGTATAAACATAGGTATAAACTATGTTGGTAATCCATATTTACTTGTTAAGCTCGATTTCCATTAGAATGCAATGCAAATGCAAATGAAGACATTCCATTGGTAGAAATTGATGTCACACGTCCATTTCTACCAATGGAATGTCTTCATTTGGATTCCGCGCGGAATTTTACGCTAATAGAAAACGGCCTTTACTGTAAATTACCAATTTTACTCGTGTTATTTTATTATTCTTTATTACTTATAGTTTATATATATTAATTACATGTTGGATGAAATCAGTTACTTTAACTATGTAACAAAAATCAAACAATGAATTAATAATAATTTGTAATGTAAAGACATTACAAATTATTATTAATTCATTGTTTGATTTTTGTTACATAGTTAAAGTAACTGATTTAATCCAACATGTAATTAATATATATAAACTATAAGTAATAAAGAATAATAAAATAGGTTATGATATTCCAAATTCTACATATGAATTTCATCTGAAAATAAAATGTACATTTTTTGCTATCATTACAGGGTTTTTTTAAAAAAGAAACAGCTTTATAAGAAACAGAATTTGATTTAGGTCAAACAAATAAGAACCTCAGAACTGAAATTTGCATGCAGTAACATTTATATATAGTTTTGGAGATTTTAAAACACATGTAGGTGTACCTACTTATACAAATCCTAAATTTCTTATAAAAAAAAACGTGGCACTACTTCGGTCATGATCGGTGGACAGAATTGCCGTATGTTTTCATAATTCGGCGAGCTTGGTCCCCGATTTGTCTTTTAACGTATATGAATGACTGCGAAAACATATTAAATACAGTTGAATCCCGATATTTCGAAACCTGAAGAGACTTAGCGAATAGTACGAAAAATCATCTTCTGAGATACTACAAAAATGGGCATGTGTTTCCAACCACCGCAAGAAGGTTGAACAATTATAAACAATCTTGGGTAAATTTGTTGGTACCTACCTCCATATATGGTTGTATTTGCCTGCATCAAGATCAAATGTATCAATATGAGCATGTTCAACAACTGGCGAACACAACAAACCTTTACAGGAAATAAAAAAAATAAAAGAGAGAAGTATTTTAGTAAACATCTTGCTGGATCGATTCACGACAACTACTATTTCTCGTTTCTCGTTACTTTTATTGCAATTTATTCACAGCCAGCGCACAATATTGCCGAATACAGTCCCGTATATTCCCATATATAGACTGTGTACTGCCTTATATAGTAATACCAAGTCCAAATACGGAGTTATACGAAATCGTATTCGGTAATATTTCACACTGTGATTGTTACGGTATTTAATATATTGTTACCTCCCAGTAGATAAAAACGTGTTCAAAGTCCGCGATAAAGCCTTTAGAGCAACGTTGAAATTGTTGTTCTAGCGTCTATACTGCAGAGTTTGAACAAGTGTTTACCCACTGGGCATTATATGCTGCTATGGTTACTATGCAATTAATTAGTTACCAGGCTCTTATTGTTAACCCATTAACACATCACATAATTGTTGTATTGGAAATTTCCTGCCCGTTGCTAAGTAACAATAATCTGAGAGATCAGAATCCAAAGCGTTAAGTTCTTGAGGAAAGCTTGTCCCCGAATGCATCTATCGTGATTGATAAACAGTGATAACGAGTTAATAACAGCAATATACTTAATATATTTTTTATCTTTCAGAAGTCTATCATTCTTGCTTGTATTTTTTTCCGTCTCTTAGTAAGTGAAGTTCTGAAGCTCTGTTAAAACAAGAACTTTTATGAAAAAATAATTTCTTTGAAGATAATACGGCAACAAAACTTAGTGAGCGTAAAAACGATGTTGCGACGTCGTTTTGATGTTGTTGGGAAGTTGTGTACCAAGTAATGGTGTTGAAATACAATCTCGAATAATCTTTTACTGCCATACATGCACACACAGTATATATACGAAAGTATGCGTGAACACGTATGTATTCGATAATCACTTTGTCAGTACACTGGTTTGGTTAGCTTTGAGATAATCTCCAATATCAACAACTGGACCTCAGACTACATTTATTTGACGTTTCTAAGTATGGATGCAGGCTAATAAATGTTGGATTCTATGGAAATTTGTAGAATAGAAAATCAACTACAATGTTGGTTGTTGCGATACTTAACTTATTTTAAATATAGTGCAAAACGTAGAGTTTGAAATAAGAGTACATAATCACTGTGGAGGAGGGATTTGTTAGCAGTATTTCAGGCTACAAAGCCTAAAGTAATGCTCAAAAACCTCTCCTCTACAGTGATTATCTACTCTTATTTCAAACACTGACGTATAATTAATTAAGAAATAACATCTAAAGTTACCACCAGAAAAGATTTCAGTAATTAATATGATCTAATTAAATTAATAGACCTATTCACAAATACATGAAAACGAGGCGTTTGCTGCTCAATGTAGAACTTGATGCAATTCAATAATTTCTCGTTTTCATGTATTTGTGAAAAGGTCTATCAGTACCTCCTGTTACTTCACATTTTTCATATATATTCGCGTTTGATAAATAATATTTAAGGGGGTTACGCGCATAAAAAACAGAACAAAAATAACGATATCTGCTATCACCACTAAAAATATGAAAGAAGGACAAACGAATGACTTGTAGAGTATCATAAATAGATTTTAAACAGTTCTATCCGAAGTATTAACTCCCTATATACACTAGAATATATGGGACCGTGTTCGGTGTATTACCATTTGTAGCTACATATGTTCCACAGTCAAAATACGGGAATATCCGGGATCGTGTTCGGTAGTCTTCGACGCTGTGTGTCGCGATCACACTAAGTATCTTGTACTTTGTAAACGTATCAAAAGAATCCCAGTGGGAGAATACCTGCTCAAAGTGTGCAGTAAAGACGCTAGAGTAACGTTGTTCAAACGTTTTTACTGCTAACTTTGGACTGATTTTTGTGACACTCAAATATAGAAAGATAATAAGAGTTTCGGCTAGGACCAAGAACAATATCAGTAAGATTAACCCTGTTTTGTCTGAGCATGAGTGGATTCCGCCATCTTTGTATTTTTTTGAATTGTTTTTGAATTGTTTTTGACCTGTCTATTACCATTTTGTAATCAGATTTTGTTATTTGTTATTTACTGTTTTCCTTTCTCGTCCTTGCTTATACACAGGACAAGTGAAAATCCAGCTTATGATATAATAATTTTTAAGAAGTTTTGAAACATAAAAAAATATAATCACGTGACAATAAGCTTATATTACATGGCATGAAAGATTGGTGAATAAGGACCCGTATAGCCCCGTATACGACTTATAAGATATTTAAGCGTGTCAGTAATTATACTAATATTACAATTCAATAGCTCACGATGTCATAATGATTACCATATATGGTAATACACAGTCTGTACATGGAGCTATACGTATTCAACGAGTCTTTCAAGCTGTGTTTGGGCATTTTTTAAAGGTTAATTTCCATTACACGTATTTTTTTTTATAAGCAACCCGACTTTTGGCCTCCTAGGAAAGTTGCTTAAAAATTCCCTTCAAAGTTA